>VSMD01002795.1:0-11078 GCA_008750895.1 Mirza zaza | reverse complement strand
CGCCCACTCGCGCGGACGCCCCGCCACGCGCCCCGCCCACTCGCGCGGGCGCCCCGCCACGCGCCCCGCCCACTCGCGCGGACGCCCCGCCACGCGCCCCGCCCACTCGCGCGACGCCCCGCCACGCGCCCCGCCCACTCGCGCGGACGCCCCGCCACGCGCCCCGCCCACTCGCGCGGACGCCCCGCCCCGCGCCCCGCCCCGCGCCCCGCCCACTCGCGCGGACTCCGCGCCCACGTGCCGACGCAGACGCCGCCCGCGCGGCTCTGCACGCCCGCGTCCACGCCGAGTGCCGCGTGCGCAGCTGCGCGCGACTGCGCAGGCGCGGGCGCCGCCGGGTCAGCGCTGCGGGGGCGCGGCCGGCAGGCGCTGCTCCCTCCACCCGCCACTCCACGCGCGCCGAGTGGAGACCTTGGGTCCTAGAAACCCCACCTGGGGCCGCCAGCTACGAGCAAGACACCCCTCGCCCTGCACGCGCCCGTCAGGAGCCATCAGCCCCGTGACGCGACCAAACTCCAGGCAGCTGCACGCGCCCGGCACACATGCTGGTGACAGCCCCCGCCCCTCAGGCCTGTTCGGAACTTCCTGCGACCGCCCCACAGACCCCGACCGCAGGCGACGACAAGGCACGGGCTGCTTTCCTGCAGAGGCAGTGTGTCTCTGTCCCAGGTGCATTCCGTGGCTCTTACAGGTGGCGTGTGGCCGCCCATTTGTCCAGGCGCCTATGGGCAGCCTCAGCACCCACACCCCCATCTCTGGCCCCCAGCGAGGCAGGAGGGGAGGGTTCTAGGGCCTGCCGCGCTCTGGCACAAGCGGCCCCCCTCAGGGGCAGGAACCACGTCCAGAAGGCAGTGGCAGCAAAGGGGTCCCGGCTGCCGGCTGGGCATCTCCTGGGGCCAGAACCTGGCACAGGAGACTCGCCCGGTACAGCTGTTGGTGAAGAGTGGGCTGTGTGACAAAGGCTATTAAGGACAGACAAGAAGCAGAGGTCATTATTGCCGGGTAAACCGAGGAAGGCTTTCAGGAGATGGTAGCAAACATTCATCTGGGTCTCTCCAGACTAACTGCATAGGGCAGGCGACAGAGGCAGGTGGGCATGCTGCGGAGGAGCCAGGTGAGCCAGGACGGAGCAGACTAATGCCAGGCACTGCAGGGCCTGCGCTGGGCAGGACCGGGGTAAGTGTGGCATGGCTGGGGTGAAGCAGAAGTCCTCTGTGACAACCTCAGAGGGGCCGCTGTGAGCCCAGGAGTTGGATGGTTGTAAAGGGCATGGGGAGCCATGGAAGGTTGTAGAGCAGGGTGGGGTGCCTCAGAGCTGACCTTAAGGCTGAGCACCTGGTCCCATGCTGCCTGCTCGCCTCTGCTGGTCTCCTCTCCCCACCTGGTTCCTAGCTTCTCCTTCTCCAGCTGCCTTCAGCCACCAGCAAGAGACAGTCAGCGTGTCTGGGTGTGTCGGCTTCTCGGCTTACAGCACTTACAAGCCCCCGGCCCCTCCGGAGAGGTGGTGAGCCTGGCCGGCAGCGCCCGGGCAGGAGATGGGCCCTGTGGGAGCTGGCAAGCCCCCAGGAAGACAGCGAAGGCAGCCCCAGGCTAGGGCCAGGCTCTGTCACCCCTGCTGTGTGACCCAGACAAGCCTTGGCAACAGCCCCCATGTCTCAGGGTTGTCGACGAGGCTCAAAGGTGACGGTGTGCCCAGAGCACCTGGCAGCTCCGTGTCCTTCCCCCCTTGGTCCCAGGCCAGTGTTCTTCAGCCCAAGGCCACATTCCCCCCACCCAGGAGGGCTTGGAGTGCCACTCGGCCGGGCCCCACCACACAGCGTCGACATGGCAGGGCCGGGGGAGGCCTGAGAATCTGCATTCTAACAAGGCCCCAGGTGACGCGGATGCTGCCGCCCCTGGGGGCCACCAAGCTCTCCTCGCTGGACGCACACTGCGCACTTCGGGGAGCTCTTAAGACCCACAGGGCCCAGGCTCAGGCCCTGCCCAGCCCAACTCACTCAGCACCCCCAGGTCTCGGCCGGGCAGTTACACTCCTTAAAGCTCCCTGGTGACATCAGCATGCAGCCACGGTGGCGGCTCACGGAACCACGGCACTCCTGTGTGCTGTGTCGCCGTGCCGCCTGCTTACCTCTGTGAGGCAGGTGCTGTCGTTAGTCCCATGTTGCACACAAGGAAACGAAGGCCCAGAGAGGGGAGTCACCTGCCCAAGGTCACAGAGCTGGGACGCAGCTCCAGGCAAGGCTCAGACTCAGGTCTGCCGTCCCATTTCGTGGCTTTGTCCTGAACCACCGTGAGCTCCTAAAGTCCCATCGGTGACGCCTGTGTGAGCTGCCCGCTCTGCCCGGCCTCTGATGGGTGGGGACACGTGGACCCTGCCCCACATAGCCTGGGCCACACACCTGCCTGGGCCCACGTCTGCACGCCAACGCACAGCCACACCCTTGGGCCCACGCGTGCTCCGACGGCCTCTCACGAGTACGAAGTCACACGCCTGCTTCCTGGGCACCTCTCAGGCATTGTTTGGTTTGAACCTTGTTTCTGGTTTTGAAATAACGTGGCAGTGCTAGGAGCCACCTGCACGGCGCCCCGGGAAAGCTCTCTTCATGCTTTCCGTGGGATCTCCGGAGCGCCCGGAGCCACGCGGCCGGCTAGCCTGAACCAGGGTTCACGCTTACGCAGGCAGCGTCACTGCGGGCCATTTGTCCAGAGCGGACGCAGCCTGTCCCTAACCAGATCAGGCCGGAGCCGGCAGGGGTGACCGCTGGACTCTGGCGAAGGAGTTATCGGGCCCAGCTACTTTCCCAGCAGAAGGCTGCGCCTCAGTGCGCCTGGGTTCTGTTTGATCCTCGAGTGAGACAGCTGAGGCCCTCAGCTGAGGGTGAGTGACCCACCTGGTGTCACAGAGCAGGGACAGGTGGATTCAAGTCAGGCCTCCAGATCGACGTCAGGGGTGCCGTGGCTATGCAGGTGCTTCCTAACGCAGACTGCCACAGCGAGGCGCAGATGGAGGCGTGGAGGGTGCATGTTCCAGGCCCAGAGCGACAGCGGCAGTCCGTTGCGGGAGTTAGTGATAACAGCTGAACTGTCTTTTTAATTTTTTTTATTTTTATTTTTTTTTGAGACAGAGTCTTGCTCTGTCACCCAGGCTAGAGTGCAGTGGCGTCATCGTAGCTCACAGCAACCTCAAATTCCTGGGCTCAAGCGATCCTCCTGCCTCAGCCTCCCAAGTAGCTGGGACCACAGGTGTGTGCCACCACGCCCAGCTGATGTTTCTATTTTTAGTCTCACTTTTGCTCAGGCTACTCTCGAACTCCTGACCTCAAGCAATCCTCCTGCCTCGGCCTCCCAGAGTGGTAGGATTACAGCCATGAGCCACTGTGCCGAGTTCACATCTGTCATTTATGAGGGCCAATATGTGCCAGGCACTACTTACACACACCATCTTCCCATCCTCAATTAATCCTGCAAGACACTAGTATCTTTCTGCATCTCACTGAGGGTAAACTGTGGCTCAGAGAGGGAAAATAACTTGCCCAAGGCACCAGCCCTGCACCAAGGAGCTGCAGGGATTCGAACCCAAGGCTGAGGTCACTCGACAGCCTGTTGCTGTCACCCACCCATGTGGCCCGTCCCAGCTGAGCAGCCCCGCCCTGCAAACAGGGCAGGCTCCCACAGCCCCAGCCAGAGCCCTGCCCTCGCTCACTCCCCTCGCCGCTGCCCGGCTGGGCTCCTCGGGGAGCAGTTTGTCTTCACACGAACTCTGAGCAGCAGAGGGAGAACCTGGGAGCATGATTACTGTTGCGTCTTTACTTGAAACCATTTCCCTGGGCAGTGGGCAGGCCACTCCGCCAGACGGCGCCCACACACAGCCAGCGTCAGCGGGGAACGAGCTCGCTCCAGCTCCTGCCAGGGTGGAAAAATCTCTGGGGTCCCCTGGTTGGAAATAGAGGTGCTCCACCTCATGGCGTCTCAGAGCTGGGAAGAGATCAGAGGCCATCTGGATGGCCTGGAACACTCACCCTCAGCCCCTCCCAGCGGCCAGCAGCCTCTGCGCTCAGTAGAGCCCAGACCGTTGGTGTCCTGCTCACGGGAAGAGCAGAGCCCTGTCCTGCCCCCACCTCCAGGGAGAAGCACATCCGCTCCGTCATCCCGCCCTCCGTCCTGACCTGCAGCCCGGCCCCTGTTTCTTTACATGTCTCAGCGGCCCCTTCCTCATCCTGATTAGTTAACTACGTCCTACCTCCAAAGCGGCTATAAAAGTTTGTCTCACACTAAAAGGTTTTAAATCACCTGAGTTAGGAATTCCAGACGGGGGAGGAGAGGAAAAAGAAAACGAAGACTCAGCAGCACAACACATGCCACTGAGTCATCTGGTGCAGCTTCAAGAGGTGAATACAAATTCAGTGCTGTGCTACCAAGCAGGCAAAGGGAAGAGAGTAACAAGATGAGTTACAAGAGCTAAAGTCTCCATTAGAGAACAGTCTGACGGAGTGTTCTCACCTTCCCCCCCAGGCCTGCATAGTGCTACGCTGTGTGGTGTGGGAAGAATTCAGCCTTTCCTGGCCACTGGGGGCAAAGAGTACAGTAGATGTGTCCTCCTCCTTGGAAGCCGCTGGGCTCCTCTCCTGAGTGGCAAACCAGGGATGTCCCAGCTACTCTGGCCTTTCCCAAGCCCTTCGGAGTTTCTTTCTCCTTTGCAGACCACTTACACCCTTTTGACTTATTAACCCTCACTCCTTCTTCTGAGCTCACCCAAATTATAATGACACCTGCCAGGAAACCCTTCCTGACGCCCTGCTCTTCCTCACTGCAGTAGCGGCATGCAGATGGCATCTGGCTTATAGCAGGTGCTCACTGGAGACGTGCTGATCGTTTGAGTGAGTAGATGATTGATTGTATGCACACCATCTAAGTAACGCTAGGTGCTTCCTCTGCCTTTAGCGGGGCTGACGGGGCAGGAGAAACTCAGGCCTCCCTAAAATAGGAGGATCCTGAGCCTCAGGGGGCCTGGCATCTGGTGATGGGACAGCCATGGTGCCACCCAGCCTCTGTGGGAACATCCTCCTTCCGTCCCTCCCTAGACGATGCACCCACCCTCAGCTGGCCTGCTCGAAAGCCTCCCTCGTGACGCCAGCACTCCCACCCTGTGCCTCGTACTCCTGGTCCCCAACTCTGTGCTCTGCGCCCAGACAAGGCACAGGCTCCCTCGGCCCCTGAGATACCCACTGGCGCCCACTGGGGCCCAGGCTTCCCTCGGCAGAGCTGGCGTGGGGCCCGTGTTTGAGCCAGACAGCTCCCAGTCGCGAGTTCCAGCTTAGGTCGGTGCACGGCGCGCCAGACTTCGGATGTTACGTGGAATTGCCTGAGTTTTGAAAGTTTGTGAAAATTTTCCAGTTTTTAAAACCACCGCAGACCAAACAAATCCTCTCAAACGGCCCGAGGCTGCCTCTAGCAGGGTGAGAAGGGCTGGGAAGAGAGAGGAAGGCACCTCGGGCAGAGGCCTGGAGGCTGGGAAAACCCGAGTTGTGTCCAGCACAGCTGAGTAGAGGTGAACTTTGGGACAAAGATTTCTCAAATCCCCAGGACAGCAAGCAGCCATGGCAACAGGCATTTCCTGCACAGCCACAGTGCCCTGCTCTGCCCTGTGGTTTCTTCTCCTGTTCGAGTGCAGGACGCACCAGTCCTGAGCCCAGAGAAGAGTCTAGACAAGTGCCGACGTATTTCTTGCTACGAAGACACAGTGATTGTGCTCTACGTCTGCAGAGAGCTTCCACACCATTCCTCTGTGTATGGCTCTCCCCAGCCTGGGGGTTATTTTATTCCCATTTTATTGATGAGAAAACTGAGTCTTTGAGGGATGAAGCAAATGGCCCAAGTTCACTCATAAGTCAGTGGTAGAACCAAGACCCCAACCTGGCTCCTGACCCAGTGCTCTGTCTTGTACAGAAAGCAAATTCACATTTGAACACCCACAAGCCCACACAGCATCTGTCTGGGCATTTGTGTTTCTGAATTTTCGGGTCCTCCCTGGCTTTGTCCAGTGATATTTGACACACGATATAATTTGTAATATGCTAAATGGAGAGATGCTCTCTAATCTAAATTGAATCTCTAACGCCGTTCGTCTCTGGAACCAACCTCTGCCATTTCTGCTCCCAGGAACAGGCGCGCTGGCTGTCAGTGGGAGGCCAGGAGATGGCGAGGCGAGGCTCCTGGGGAGGGGAGGCGGGTGGGCTGGACCCGGCGAGCCGTCCCACCTGCAGGCCCTCAAAACCACTGTCTGGATACGGAGTACAGGAAGCCCCGTGCCTTCATCCAAGCCAGCCCTTCATGTCACATATGGGGAAACTGAGGCCCAGAGAGGGAAGTGGCTTGCCTTCAGTCACAAGGCCCTTCTGCCGTGCCTCTCCTCACCCAAACGGGCCCCTCTCCGTCTCGCCAACTCCTGCCAGTCCAGAGTCTCCCTCCCAGGAGGCCTGGGCGAGTCTCCCACGAGGCCGACAGCCTGGATGGTGGCCGCAGTGTGGCCCTCTTGCCTGGCACAGGCGCAGTGCTGCGCCCCTCGCAGGAGACACCGTGCCCCACCCCTCCCTGTGAAATAGGCACTGCTGCTGCCTGCGCTTTGCATATGGGGAAACCGAGGCACTGAGCAGTGAAGTCACTCACCCAAAGTCACTCAGAGCTGGGATTTGAACCCAGGCCATCGAGCCCAAACCCCACCCGTGTTCTTGGGCCTGGTATGCCTAGGTCCAGCTTGGCCTGCCTTCCGCTGAGAAGAAGATGGCGCGTGGGGTGTCGTGGCCATGTATAGCACCTCAGAGGCCCGGTGTGGTCTCTGTGCCCGGGGTCCCACCTCGGACTTGGATTCTGGGCCGTGGGTGCTGTGGGAGCTGCCTAGAGGTCTCTGCCGTGGGAAAAGCCCTCGCAGAAGGCACGAACATCTCTGTTCCCTGAGTTGTTGCGGAAAGACGTCTGCTCCGAAGCCTGGGGCAGCAGGGCGGGGCCTGGCGCTGCGGAGGCCGCTCCGCTCTGCGCCCCGCCCCGCCCCGCAGCTCGCGCCTCCAGCCAGCAGCTGAGCGCCGAACCCAGCCCACAGATAGGCTGTATTTGGTCCTGGAATATTTTTAATGGGGAGATTTTACAGCAAATCCCAGACATCCAGCTTCTCTTAGAAAACTGGAGGATCCGCCAGCCAGGCCCCGTCCGCCACGGGAGCTGAGAAACGCTGCCCCTAGAAGGTCTGAGTTCTTCCCTTGCCGCAGGCCCCACTGCTCCCCATCACCTCCACGCGCCCGCCTCGCTCACCACAAACCCTGCTCACCTTTGCTGCCGCTGCCCTGTCTGCTGTCCCAGGACGCGGGGTCCCAGTGCTGGCCTGCGGCCCCCAGCACGACAGAGCCCCAGAGCTGTGGCCTGGCTGCTGGAACGTGTACCACCGTTCACGCTCTAGACTCCAGGACGTTCGACTCACAGAGCCCCAGAAGGCCAGAGACCCCTTCCTCCCTGAGTCGGTCAAGAGGCCATGGGCGGGCCCCGCCCTCCCGAAGCTGCTTCTCAGCAAAGCCCTTTATTGACAGCAAAGTTTATGAAGAGCTCTCCCAAAATGTGGAAACAGACCCCAGCAGAACCACTTGAGGGCCGACCTTGGAACCCCTGGGATCCTTGGGGCATACCCATCTTATTGAACTCCACCATTGTTGGGATGGGGAAACTGAGGCTCAGAGAAGGGGATTGGCTGGCCAAAGGCATGGCAACCCCTACAGCAGGCCAATGCGGGCTGACAGCCCCCTCGCTCAGAGGCCCACCATCCTCTTGAACTGCCCCTTCTCCTCTGGTCAAAACCCACTCCCAGGAAAAAGCCTGACGCTCACTCACACCATAGCACCCAGAACCAGGGATGGCTCCTCCTTCCCAGGAAGCCTAAAGGAGTTGGAGCTTTTAGTTAGAGGACTAAAGCTCAAGTAGGAGGATTTTAGGCCTTGGCCGTGGGTAGAACTGGACAGAGGGAGGAAGACAGGAACCTTCCCAAGTTCCTGGAGGCGCCCTGCGGTGTGTGGTGCCTGCCTGCCCTACACGCGGGGAGCTGAGGTGGCCTCCCCAGCACGGACAGTGGAGGCCGCCTCTCCATCTGCTTGGGGCTCGCTGGGTTCTCGGGGCCCAGAGCTACCCAAAGCAGCTGGGGCAGGTGGAAAACCTGTCTCCACACCTGCGAAATGGGCATAACCTCATTCTCACTGCGCAGGCAGGACATGGAGTCTTCAGAGCCGCCGGGAGAGGCTGTGCAAGGTCCCCTAGGGAATGAGCCACCCCTGGGCTCTCCCGTGGGGACTCCCGATGGAGTCCTCACTGTCAGCGGCAGAGGACACTCAGCACTAGAACCCCAGACAAGAAAACACCTGTCTCCCTGTAACCCTGAACCTCAGGCCACTGGACTCCTGGGACCACGCGGCTCTTGTCCGCGGGTGGCTGGGCCTGTCCCCTGCACGTCATTCTCCCCATGTCACTAGGCTGGAACCCTGGTGGGGACTGAAGAGTGCAGATCGAGTAAATGGATGGATGGACGAGCCAGCGAACAGCAGACTGTCAGTTCCGGAGCAGAGTCAAACCAGACCACCAGGTGCCATCAGCGTAGCAGCCTGGCGTCCCAGCCGTCCAGGCCTGCTGGTCGTCAGGAGTGGCTGGAGGCCAGCCCCCTTGGGCTTCGGGCCTTCAATGAGTTTAGGAGGGTGTGCGGACAGCAGACAGCAGTGGCACTGGCAGAGAAGGCGCTGCACAGGCACACTGTGAAAAGGGGAGGGACGCCAGACAGGGACCTGCCAGGCCGGGCTGGGGCGAAGCCACACAGCGAAAGATGCAGCTGTGAGCCTCGATCGCGGCCGGACCAGGAGGCCAGAGTGCCGGGCAGGGGAGCGTGGACTCCATTCTGGAGCCGAGGAGCTTCCGAAGGCTGTTGGGCAGCACATGAGTCTGGAAGAATGACCTGGCGATGAAGGAGTGGAGGCTTGGAAGTGGCTCTTTATCGCTGAGCAGGCCCCACACAGCGAGTGTCCGCCGGCCGCGCCTCCCTCCCCCCCAGGAGCTCGTGACTGCGCGCAGCAGCTGAGCACCTGGCGGCTCCGAGCACGCGGCACAGCTGGCTGGCGAGGCTGGCTCCTGGGCGGCGCTCTGTCTGGTTGCCTGCTCTGTCCCTGTGTCTGCAACAGTGCCAGGCACTTAGTAGGTGCTCGGTAAATGCTCGTGGACCACATGCGTGACTTCATGCGGCACGCACAACCACGCCGTGGGTTAGGTGCAGTCACCACCCCATTGCAGAGGAGGATACAAGGCTCAGAGAGCTAGGGCCGTCAGGCTGGGACTGGAGTCCAAGCAGAGACTCCAGAGCAGGGGTCCTCAAACTTTTTAAACGGGGCCATTTCACTGTCCCTCAGACCGTCGGAGGGCTGTTGGAGAGAGCGGTGCACGTTCCACACATGCGCGCTGTGGGCCCGGGACGAGTCAGCTGCTAAGCAGGACAGGCAGCGGTGGCAAAAACACCGGCAGGCTGGATAAATGTCCTCGGCGGGCCGCAGGTGGCCTGCGGGCCGTAGTTTGAGGACGCCTGCTCTAGAGCATCTATTCTCTTACCTGGCAGGCTGCACGCGGAGGTGGGGACACAGCCAGAGGACCGGGCGGGGTGGGTGCAGCAAGTATTGCACGCTGGGGCTTGTTTCTTCTCTCACAGCTCTGGAGGCCAGAAGCCCTGCATCAGGGTGTGGCAGGGCTCCCCTCCCTGGAGACGCTGGGGCAGGACCCCGCCTTGCCTCTTCCAGGTCCTGGTGGCTCCAGCGTTCCTTGGCTTGTGGCCGCATCACGCCAGTCTCTGCCTCCGTTTTTACGCAGCCGTCTCCTCGTGTCTGTGCCTCCAGTGAGGGCGCTTGTCATGGGATTTAAGGCCCATGCAGATAATCCAGGGTGATCTCACCTCAAGATCCTTAACTTCATTATGTCAACAAAGACTTCTCCCAGTTGCAGTCACACTCACAGGCTCCAGGGTTAGGGTGTGGACATATCTTCTGGGGGCCACTGTTCAGCCCACTCGTGGCCCAAAGCCGCGGAGGTGTGACCTCCTGGCCCAGGTGCCTGCAAGTTTCCTGCTCTGTTCTCTGGCCCTAGATTCCTGGCCCCACCCCTGTGTCCAGCCCCCAAGCCAACCTCTCTGCACTCTGTCCACAGGTTTGCCGGGCACGGCTCCAGACCTGGAAAAGAGAAAGCAGATTTTTGGACAAAACTTTATACCTCCAAAGAAGCCAAAAACCTTCCTGCAGCTGGTGTGGGAGGCGCTGCAGGACGTAACGCTTATCATCCTGGAGATCGCAGCCATCATCTCCCTGGGGCTGTCCTTCTACCACCCACCTGGTGAGAGCAATGAAGGTAAGACCAGCCTCGGACCCCCCTTGTTCCCGCCACGAGTTTGCACATGTGGCCACGGCATCCACACTGGCGCGTGCTCGGGACTCACAGGCACCGCTCCTCCCAGGGGAGGAAACCGAGGCCCAGGGGACAGGGCCTCGCCACAGCCTTAGTGGAACCAGGCCCCAGTTTTCCCATGTATGCAATGCAAGGGTGGCATCAGCGCTAGCAGTGATCACAGAGAGCACTGCTGCGCACTTACCGCGCGCCAAGCTCTGAGCTGCGATGTTGTCCTAACAGCCCCATGCGGTAGGGGCCATGCTTATGCCCATTTAATTTTTTTTTTATTTCAGCATATTATGGGGGTACAAATTTTAAGGTTTCAATAAATGACCTTCCCCCCTCCCCCCACAAGTCTGAGTTTCCAGCATGACCATCCCCCAGATGGTGCACATCTCACTCATTATGTATGTATATACCCGCCCCCCTCCCCCCTCCCCCCTGCCCAATACCCTATTACTGTAGTACCTATGTGTCCTCTTAGGTGCTGCTCAGTTAATACCAGTTTGCTGGTGAATATATGTGGTGCTTGTTTTTCCATTCTTGGGATACTTCACTTAGTAGTATGGGTTCCAGCTCTAACCAGGAAAATATAAGATGTGCTATATCACCGTTGTTTCTTAGAGCTG
>VSMD01002793.1:0-36810 GCA_008750895.1 Mirza zaza | reverse complement strand
TTCCTTCCTTCCTTCCTTCCTTCCTTCCTTCCTTCCTTCCTTCCTTCCTTCCCTCCCTCCCTCCCTCCCTCCCTCCCTCCCTCCCTCCCTCCCTCCCTCCCTTTCTCTTTTTTTCTTTTCTTTCTTTCTTTTTTTTTTTGTTGTTGTGTCCTTGTCTGACTTTAGTATCAGGGTGCTACTGGCTTTGTTGAATGAGTTAGGGAGGATTCCCTTCTCCTTGATTTTTTGGAATAGTTTTAGGAGGATTGGCACCAGTTTTTCCTTGTATATGTAGTAGGATTTGGTTGTGAATCCATTGATCCTGGGCTTTTTTTTTTTTTTTTTGCTGGGATTTTTTTCTTTTTTATATTATTGATTCAATCTCACTACTCATTATTGGTCTGTTCAGGCTTTCTATTTCTTCCGGATTCAGTCTTGGCAGGTTGTATGTTTCTAGGAATTTATCCATTTCCTCTAGATTTTCTATATTATGAGCATATAATTGTTCATAGTAGTCTCTGGTGATCTTTTGTATTTCTGTTGTATCAGTTGTAATGTCTACTTTTTATTTTCTGATTATGATTATTTGGATCTTCTCTTTTTTCTTGGTTTATATAGCTAGTGGTTTATCAATTTTATCTTTTCAAAGAATCAACTTTGTCATTTTGTTGAGCCTTTGGAATTTTATTTTTTTTGGTCTCAATTTCATTTAGTTCTGCTCTGTTCTTTGTTATTATTTTCTTCTGGTAGCTTTGGGTTTGATTTGTTTTTGATTTTCTACTTCCTCAAGGTGTGATTTGTTAATTTGTAATCTGAATTTTTTGAGGTAGGCATTTAACACTAAATTTCCCTCCTAGCACTGCTTTTGCTATATTCTAGAGGTTTTGATATGTTGTTTTTACATTTTCAGATGAGATCCGGTATGTTCAGGACTTGTTTTTACATTTTCAATTGTAATTTCTGTCTTAATTTTGTCATTGACCTGAAGATCATTCAGAAACATGTTGTTTAATTTCCTTATGTTTGAATAGTTTCTAGAATTCTCTTGATATTGATTGCCAGTTTTATTCTGCTGTGGTCTGAGAAGATACTTGATATGATTTTGATTTTTAAAAATTTACTGAGACTTGTTTTGTGCCCTAACATATGGTCTATCTTGGCGAATGCTCCATATGCTGTTGAGAAGAGTGTGTATTCTGTAGTTGTGGGTGGCACATTCTGTAAATTCCTTTTAGGTCCATTTTGTCTAATCTCCAGTTTAACTCTAGTGTTTCTTTTTTTCACTTTCTGTCTTGAAGATCTGTCTGGTGCTGTGAGTGGGGTGTTGCAGTCTCCCACTATTATTGTATTGCTATCTTTGTTCAGGTCTGGTTATTCTTGTTTTATAAAACTAGGTGCTCCAGTATTAGGTGAATATATAGTTAGGATTGTTATATCCTTTGTTGAATTGATCACTGTGTCATTATATAATGACTTTCTTTGTCTTTTTTTTTTTTATTACTGTTTTTGATTTAAAGTCTGTTTTATCTGTTTTAAGTATAGTTATTTCTGCTTACTTCTGGTTTCCATTTGTGTGAAATATCTTTTTTTATTAATTCTTTTACCGTCAGTCTACACGTGTCTTTACATTAATGTGAATTTCTTGTGAGCAGTATGTGGTTGGTTCAAGTTTTTTATCCATTCTGCAAACCTGTATCTTTTAAGTGGAGCATTTACTCCATTTACGTGTGAGGTTAACATTGATATGTGAGGTTTTGTTCTAGTTATTATGTTAATTATCATCCAGTTGCTTTGTAGATTTTTTGTGTCTTTTTTCCCCTGTGTCTTTGTGGTTTGGTGGAGTTCTGTCTTGTTGCATTTTGATTCTTCCTCTTACCCCCTTGTGTAATTGTTTTATAAGACCTGTGAGTTTTATACTTGTATGTGTTTTTATGGTGGTTAATATTGACCTTTCATTTCCAAGTATAGAACTCCTTTGAGTATTTTGTTTTAGGGCCAGTCTCATGGTGACAGATTCCCTCGGCTTTTACTTACCTGGGAAAGAATTTATTTCTCCTTCATTTATGAAGCTTATTCTGGCAGGATATAAAACTTGTTTTAGGCAGTTTATTTCTTTAAGCACCTTGAAAGTAAGATTCCAGTCTCATCTGGCTTGTAAGGTTTATGTTGCAGTCACTGTTAATCTGATGGGGTTTTCTTTATAGGTTACTAGATGCTATCCTCTTGCTGATTTTAGGATTTTCTTTCCTTCACATTGACTTTTTTTTTTTTTTTTTTTTTTAAAGACAGAGTCTCACTCTGTGTCCCTGGCTAGAGTGCTGTGGCATCAGCCTAGCTCACAGCAACCTCCAACTTTTGGGCTCAAGTGATCCTTCTGCCTTAGCCTCCCGAGTAGCTGGGATTACAGGCATGTGCCACCATGCCTGGCTAATTTTTTTTCTATATATATTTTTAGTTGGCTGATTAATTTGTTTCTATTTTTAGTAGAGACAGGGTCTCGCTCTTGCTCAGGCTTGTTTTGAACTCCGGACCTTGAGCGATCCACCTGCCTCGGCCTCCCAGAGTGCTAGGATTACAGGCGTGAGCCACCCTGCCTGGCCCACATTCACTTTAGATAGTCTGATGACTATATGTCATGGTGAAGCCCATCTTGCAATGTAGTTTTCTAATCATCACTGGGCCTCTTGTATCCAAATGTGTAAATCTCTTGATAGACTAGGGATATTTTCATCAATTATTGCCATAAATAGGTTTTCTCTAGACTTTACTTTTTCTTCTCCATTGAGGATATCCATGATATATAAGCTTGGTCACTTTATGTAGTCCTATATTTCTTGAAGGCTTGGTTCATACTTTTTTATTTTTCTTCTTTATTTCTTCTTGACTTGATTCGTTCAAAAGACCTGTCTTCAAGAGGCCTGTCTTCTCAGATTCTATCTTCTGTTGGTCTAGTCTCTTGTTGAAGCTTTCAGTTGTATTTTGTAATTCTTCCAATTATTTTCTTATTTTCCAAAAGTCCTGTTTTTTTTTTTAATGATTTCTATCTCCTCAATAAATTTCTTGTTCATGTCCTGAATTGGTTTTCTGATTTTTTTGGTATTGCGTTTTAGATTTCTCTTGGATTTCGTTGAGCTTCTTTAAAATCAATAGCTTGAATTCTTTATCTGGTATGTTGAAATTTTCATTTGGTTAGGATCCATTGCTAGAGAATTAGTGTGTTCCTTTGGTTGTGTCATAACCCCCTGCTTTTTCATACCTTCAGTACTATTGCTCTGATTCCTTTGCATCTGGAGTAAGTGTTGCTAGTTGCTTCTTATTTTTGAATTTACTTTCATTTGGGTAGGACATTTTTTTTTCTTGAGGATGTGACTGTGTTGTATGTTTAATAGGGCCATGTGGCTTTGTGTTGTATGTTTAGTAGGGCCATGTGTCTTTGTGTTGTATGTTTAGTAGGGCCACGTGGCTTTGCTTCTCTGTATGTTCAGTGGTGAAGACTCTGAATGATTTCCTTGATTATAAATAGCCTAGTGTGATGGCTTTCTCAAATGTCAATTTTAGTAGTAATGTACCAGGTGGGTGGGTGGGCGGGCTTATGGCCTCTTGGGTAGCCAGGGTGGTGTGGGCAGTGGTAATAGCAGAGGTTGCAAGAAGTTTATCTCATTCCTGAGTGCTGTGCACTTGTTCAGTAGATGGTGTAATGGGCTGTACCTGTTGACCTCCAGGCCAGTAGGTGGTGCTTGCAGGAGAGAGCCAGCTGCAGTGGTGGCAGTAGGGTTTAGGCTTGCTCTTTTTTTAATTGGGAGAAGTACTTGGGTGTCCCAGGAGTTGGGTTTTGCTGTGGAGTACTCAGTGGTCTGGGTCCTGCAACCTGTCTCCAAAGCAGGGGCAGACCTGGAGGGTGGAGCAGGCTGGGCAAGGCTGCACTTGGGTCCCCCAACAACGGGTGCACGCAGCAGCACTGATAGGGTTGAAGGGGGTGCAGTTCTTAGGCCCCGGAGAATTGTGGAGTAGCTGCTGTACCACAGACCCAGTGCGGGGAAAGGGGGTGACTGCGGATCCACAGCCTATTGAACAGCAGTGGGACCTGCTTCACTCTCACACTCCAGATCCAGCAGGGCTCCCTTCCGTGGTCTGACCTTGGCAGGATTGAGATAGTCGGCTGAGTCGTATGCAGTTTGCTCTCAGTCTACAGAACTGCCCCAAGGCATAGAACTCTTCTGGACCAAAACCATGTTTCTTGAGCAGATCTCTTCACATCCTCACACTTCAGTTTTGCAAAGGGACTTATCTCTAAGATCTGGTAGGTGGAGCTTCCTCTATCACTCAAGACCAGATTGCCAGCGCCTGGCCTGAGACTCTCTGAACCAGTGACTGCTGGCCCTGCTAGCTGGCAGGTTTCTGCACGGCTCTCCGTGAGCTAGGATCAGGAACAGCCTCCTCCTTGTGGGCTCCCAGGTCTGGGAGTGGGGATGGGTCGCTTTCCAGTGCCATTTCCTCTCACAGTCTCCTGACTGTTGCCCAAGTCAGATGCAGGACTAAGTAGGGTCAAGGAGCTTCCCTGTGGCCTGGATGGTCTGGCTCCCCAGTGTGGATGTGTGTTGTGTGGATGTGCCTCCCTCCCCCGCACTGGGAATTCATTCAGTTTTTGCTGAACCCCCTTGTGTGGGCTGCTGCCTTCTTTTTCTGAGTATCTAAAGTTTTCTTTTGCTTTTATGTTTTTTTTCCCCTTTTTAAATTTTTTCCAGCATATTATGGGGGTACAAATGTTAAGGTTACATATATTTCCCTTGCCTCCGTCCCCCCTCGAGTCAGAGCTTTAGGCGTGTTCTTTTGCTTTTATGTTGAACTCCCGTGTTCCTTCTTGGATAAAGATTCCCAATGTGAATCTCTATACACTATTTTGCTATTTCCAAGTGGGTGAGACATGTTGGTAAAGTCCCTATTCTGCCATCAATTGTTTTTCATTACACAGAATAAGGCAGTAACCACATGACAGTTTGTATGTAATAGGTTGACTTTCCACCATTAGGCTTTTAGGATATTTATAGGTGAATTGAGGGGGTAGAAAATTTGAATGGTTACCTGTTTTCTGCAATCTCTGTGGCTTTAATTTTAAGCCTCTAACATGTTTAGAGATCTATCTGTTGCTTTAAGGATTAACGTAGTAGGTTCCTATTTTATGGATGAAATTAATTTCTAAAACATAAATACTTGTTAATGACTCTCAAATAACAGAGGTTAGGGGGTTTCTTGTCCTGTTCTTGAATTTAAAAGTAATAAATATTTCATCATTAAATATGAGGTGTGTTATACATTTCTATAAAATAATCTTTATTAAATTAGAAATTTTTCCTTTGTTTCTAGATTACATGATTTTTAAAAATTTCAGATATATAGTATATTGAGTTTCTAAAATTATTTTTCTGAATTTATTGTAGTTATTGGATATGTTTTCTGTTTACTAATATGCAGTGAAATATATTAGTAAATTTCTTTTAAAAATACTTTTTGGACTGTATTTTACCCTACTCTTTTACTTTCAGATTTACTTTTTTCTTTTAGTTTTGTGTCTTCTCAATAGCATGTTGCTAGATTTTTTTTTTCAGTCTGAGAGCTTTACTATCAATAGAAGTTGGTTCTTTTATGTTTATTGTAATCATTGATATGTTTGGATTTCATTCTTATGAAATTTTACTTAGCATGATTTCTTATTGAGTAGCCCTCCTCTAAGCTCCCATGCCCTACCCTTTTCTCCCTTCTTCATTGCATTTTTTCTTCCATTCCCTTCCCCACAATTTCTTTGGGGTTCGTACACCTTATTTGTATCAATCTGGTGATTGCCTATTAAAAGTTAAGAAGCATACTAAAATTTATGCATTTGGAGTTTCAATTTGTATCTGCAGTCTGTCCTGATTAATTCATGAAACTGCAACATGCTTTTGTTTCTCCTTTTGTACTATTCCATCCTGTACTTCCCCATCACTCGAACTGCATCTTATGTTCAGATAATACAAAATTTCATATTTCAATTTTTTTCTGTGTGTAGTAAAATTGCAGTGTTTCTATGTCCCACTTGAACTATCTTGAGTATAATATTGCTAATGCAAAATAATTTTTCCTTTTAATTTTGAAAATATTTCTTAATTATCTTTTTGCAGCCATTGTTGTCTATGAAAATGTTATGCTTGTTGAATAATTCTATTTAGATGCAACCTCTTCCCAAAGTTTTCTGGAATAATTCTGTTCAGACATTGAGCTTATTACTTTTTCAACTATGTCCCTTCTTCTATTCACTGTTAAATGATTAATCTTTTATTTCACTGATTAAATATTTAATCTCTGAGATCTCTAGTTGTTTCTTTTTAAAGGATATGTTATTTTTTCAAAGCTCTTTGAGAGTATTGGTTATTTATATTCAAAGTTATTCTTACCTTTTGCACTGTCAACTTTCTTTCCAGGGTTATAGTTTATTTTACTCATTGAATTTTATGCTTCTATTTCAGGTTGTTGATTTTCCTGAAATTATTTGTGATTTTTTGGTTGAATATTGAAAATCAGTGTCAGCTTATTGTATTTGACATAAATTATCTTTATCTCCAGTGATTGTGTGAAAGGGATTACAGCTTGGGGGTTGGGGAGACATTGCTCTTTCTCTGGGTATTGGCTACTTGAGTCCTTGGTCTGCCCTTCTAGCCCAAATATCACATTCTCAACTGTGTCCCCTGTGCAGGTGCCCCTGCAGCTTGCTTGGGGGGCCACCATTCTCATTCGTGTTGATTAGCCCTTTACCTAGAGGTTCCTGCTTCTTTTATTTTCTTTTATTTAATAGTCTTTCTTACATGTTTGGGCTTTTCTCTGAAGTTTTGATCATGATTACTTTCTATCTTTCAGAATTCCTCAACATGTTGATTATATATTGGCACTCATTTTTGTTTTCCATTTCTGGTTCTGATTTATTATTTTTGAAAAATACCTTTTCAGTCATTATGTGGTAGTTTGGGTGGGACAGAGGTAAGAAACCTGCCACACAGAATCCTAGTAAACAGTGGGTGTCAGAATCATTGCCCATATTTATTTGTTTTTTGATAAGTGGTATAAGAGTGTACTCAAAAATTATGTTCAAACTAAAGCTCAAGAACAGAAGTTCTTTCACTAAACTTCTAACGTTGGTTATTTATGAAGTACTATAATCATTAGCAATGTTTTATGAACTACATATGTACTTATTACTGAGATCAGATAATCCTTTTAGTAAGATGTTTTTAATTCCTTATATAATTATTATTTGTAGCATGCTTTGATATTACCCTTCTATAGTGACATTACAATAGTAGATAATTCCTTACTGATATAAAAAGTGAGTGCTTCTCTGCCATGGAGGACAACACTCCCCTTGTCTTGCTCCATGGTTAAAGTTGGGATGGGAGTTGAGCACAGCAAGCATGATGAGATCACTCTCTTAGCACTTGTTTAGTCATGATGGGCTATAACCTATCTTAAGGAAGAGTTATTTTGTGGCAGCTGAACCTTAAGGATTGTTTTATATATACATAAGAGAGTTCCATTTTGTTTGTATTAATTATTGATATCCGGATGATACATCTTTGATTATTTGTTTGCAGTATCACTGAAAGGTATTGGAGGAGTACCTTTATATGACTGAATATTATATAGTCATGATTTAAAACACGAGTCAGATAGTAAATATTTTATCAGCCACATGGTCTCTATTGCAATTATAGCTCTGTTATAGCTCAAAAGCCACAAGACAATATGTAAATGATGAGCATGACTGTGTTCTAGTAAACCTTCATGAACACTAAAATTTGAGTTTATGTTATTTTCACATATCATGAAGTTTTTATTCTTCTTTTGATATTTTCCCCCACAACCATTTAAAAAAGTAAAAACCATTCAAAATGCATTGGATTTACAAAAACAGGTGGTAGGCTGGGCTTGACTCATGGGCCACAGTTTACTAGCTCCTAATTTAGAAGATTATATAATAACATGGAAAATGTTCATAATATGTTGAGCAAAAACAAGCAGGTTACAAAACAGGGTGTATTGTGTAACCTCATTTACGTAAAAAAGGGATTATCAGCATGTAAGTAGTACTGGAAGAAAGAGATATCAAAATACTAACAGTGGTTCCCTGGTTAGATTATGGGTAAATTTAATTCTACATTGTATTTATTTGCATTTTTTTGAGTTTTGTATCCTATGTATTATGTTGTTTTTAAAAATAAATATTTTTATGTCAGAAAAAAGTTGTTAAAAAAGTTAAAGTCTATACATTCTCAGAAAAATCAGGGTATTTATTGTTAATTAATTTGATATAATCTGTTTTGTTTACCTTCTGCTTCACTTTTAGCCAACAAGTCCCAAATTTGGAAAAGCTGACTCATACGAAAAACTGGAAAAGCTAGGGGAAGGATCTTATGCCACAGTATACAAAGGGAAAAGCAAGTAAGTTTATTATTTTTTTGACTATTTCACATGTAAAATGTGTCTGCTCTCTTAATCATCAATAGCAGTATATTTAAATACTTCTCATTTAATATACAATAGATTCCACTACCCCCTACCTGGTGTTTTCATTTTGTTTATTTTTACAAGTAGCAGAATTGGTTTTCCCTGCTGGTAGACAGTTTTGCAGACTTTTCCAATTTATCTTTTCTGTTTAACTCCTCCCCCAAACTTTATTTCTCTTTCTTTCAGTGTTAATTGGAACCCTCGAATGAAAATTCATTTCCCTGTGAATGATGTAATTAATTTCTCATTGAGATTTAGTGTTAACTTAAGAATAAGAGTATTGATTTGACAAAGCCAAACGTATTGGCCATTCTTGACATCTTTTTAAATTGAGTTTTTTACTCTGTCTTTCAGAAGTCACTTAGTGACTTTTCCTTGTCTTTCTTCCTACCTGTCCTCTCTGAGATCATGCTGCATGTATTTCCACAAAATTAAATGACTTTTTCCTCCTTTATCTCTATCCCTTCATTGTTATCAGTGGGTCAGGGCATAGATTTGGATTCCTAAAAAGCTTGTCCCCATATGTCTCTACTTGACCTCCTCCCTCTTCCTTACTGATTAAGGTCAGAGAGAAGTGCTTTCTTTAGTGGTGGGTAGCTTGTAGGTAACTTAATGCTATTTCTGAAATAGCCATAGAAGACACAACCTTAGTTTACCTTAGTAACTTTACCAAATGATGTTGAAAAATAATTTTCTAAACATCCTTATTCTTATCTACTTTTTAAATCATTGTAGAGGGTTGGATGTTCTGATGTAAGTAATTAAATAAAAAGATATAGATGGAAAATTCTCTGAAGGATCATCCCAAACATGTAATAGGAAATTTTTACCATGTGCTGATTTAGATAATCTTCGGCTTTTCTGGTGTGTAGTCTTATACCTTTGTTCACGGTTTTTAAGTTAAGACGTTGAAGAAATATTCTTTATAAAGGGAGATATGTAAGTAAGGAAATGCAAAAATGCTGTTAAGTCAAAAGTAGTAGTATTGGCTGGGTGAGGTGGCTCACGCCTGCAATCCCCGCACTCTGGAGGGCTAAGGCCAGAGAATCACTTGAGCCCAGGTGTTTGAGATGACTACCCTGAGCAACAAAGCAAAATCTCATCTCTACATAAAATAAAAAAAATTAGTGACCCTGTCTCAAAAAAAGTAGTATTAATTTTAGTATGTTAATAGTACTATTGGTTGGGCTTGGTGGCTCACGCCTATAATCGTAGCACTCTGAGAGGCTGAGATGGATGGATCACTTGAGGTAAGGAGTTCAAGACCAGCCTGAGCAAGAGTGAGACCTTGTCTCTACCAAAAATAGAAAAATTTAGCTAGGCATGGTGATGCATGCCTACAGTCCCAGCTACTCAGGAGGCTGAGGTAGGAGGATTGCTTGAGTACAGGAATTTGAGGTTGCTGTGAGCTAGGCTGATGCCACAGCATTTTAGCCTGGGCAATAGAGTAAAACTCTTGTTACAAACAAACAAACAAATAAATAATAGTACTGTTCATTAGAGAGCTGTAAAAAAATTACTAAAATAAAGGTCTGGTTTTTCTTTTTTGTTTGTTTGTTTGAATGAAAAATCAACACGATGAGGAACAAAAACAAAAAAACAAAACAAAACCCAGAGAGTTGTTAATGACTTGACCATGTTGGTTGAGAGTTTTGGAACATCAGGGTCATGGTCTAAATGGTTGAGCTAATTTCTAACAGGGGTTGGGGCCTATGTTTTTATATTCTTTCCTAAAGAAAAATAGTGGTATCCTACTGCAGTGATCCCCAACCTTTTTTGGCAACAGGGTCCATTTTCATGGAAGACAGTTTTTCCATGGACGGGGAGTGGGAGGATGGTTTTGGGGTGATTCAAGCACATTACATTTGTTGTGCACTTTATTGCTGTTATTATTACATTGTAATATATGGTGAAATAATCATACAACTCACCATAGCTTGGGGACCTCTGCTGTACTGTATACAAATTAGGTGTACATTTAATGTAAGTAGCATGATGATAACTACCCTTTATTGAGCAATTAGTTTTTTAAAGTTCAGTACATCCTTTATCTCATTTACTCCTCACACTGCCATTTAAAATAGGTTCTGTCAGTTCCATCATTGTCATCTCCATTTGACCAGTCAGCAGTCTTGTTGCTTAGAGAGGTTTGGCCACTTGCCCATGTCCACACAGGTGGTTAGTGGCAAAGCTTGTAGCTCATGTCTGTCTGGTGGCTTGAAGCCATTCTTTTTCTAACTATTCTACCATTAAAGATTCTATACTATAAGGCCTTGGAAAAATTTGGTTGTTGTTGAATATTCCAGATGGTTCTCACATATGCTCTGACTTGTTTTAATTGTGACTCAAACAGAAGCAAACACACTATTTCTTTATAAGGAAACAAACCAAGTAGTTGGAAGTGCCTGGCCATAAAAGATGTGCTCATCTGATCTCCAAATATAAGTTAATAACTCCATTAAATGTTTAACTTGAAGACTTGTGTGAAAATCTTGGAGATAGTTGAAAACGTTTCCATTTATTATGCCTACATAAAATAAAGACTTTAAAAGTTTAATCTTTGGGAAGGATGGTTCTGGTCAGTTGATAGTTTTCACTCCAGCAGGTCTACATTTATCTTGTTAGAATTTCTTAAGCAGTTTCAAGCCTTCTGGTCACATGTGGTTTAATAATCTCCTTCAGATGGAGATGAAAGCCATCATTGCCTACTCACCTGCTTTGAGAGTTGACAGGCTGCCTGGGTTTGCCTGCATTAAGGTGTCAAGGTCAGGCTGAAGAATAACAGGTACATGTCATATAGCAGGACTTTAGAGCTGAGTTTGGTGTGTCCCTGAAGAGTTACATAATTTAAAGAGCCAGCTAAATGTTGGGATCCCTGTTTTGGTACTCCTCATCACTCTCCCATAAATGTCTGCATGCCTGCTGCCATCTTTAGATGCTATCTTTGGCCTCCTCCCCAAGAGCAGCTCTGATTATTTTGCAATAAAGCTGCCTAGCATTTGTAGAGATCCCTGTGATTTTCAGTTTGTGAGCCTTTTACATACATGTATTGATTTACGGGTGTCAAGTTCAGATTTTATCATAATCCTCATTGTATTAGTTTGCTAGGGCTGCCATAACAAAGTACCACAAGCTGGGTGGCTTAAACAACAAAATTTTATTGTCTCACAGTTCTGGAGACTAGAAGTCTGAGATTAGTGTGGAGACAGGATGGGTTCCTTCTGAAAGCTGTGAGGGAAAATCGGTTCCATGCCTCCCTCCTAGCTTCTGATGGTACGCTATCAATCTTGGGCTTCCTGACTTGTAGATGAGTTACCCCAGTGTCTGTCTTCATCTTCACATGGCATTCTCCCAGGGTTTTGCATCTGTCTCTGTGTCCAAGTTTCCTCTTTTTGTTAGGTCACCAGTCACATTGGATTAGGGCCCACACTTATGACCCCATTTTAACTTGATTAGCTCTGTAAAGACCCTGTTTCCAAATCAGGTCCCATTCTGAGGTGCTAAGGTTAGAACTTCAACATGTTCTTTTTGGAGAACAGTTCAATCCATACGCCTTATGCATTTCAAACCTCACTCATGGCATTCATGACAGTGTTCTTCTCCTTTTTCTTTCTGTCCTATGTGTAAGCCACCAGTTATCTCTTGGTTCTTCTTTAAACAATATCAACAAAAGATATTCCCCTCATCAAGGTTTGTGTAATTCTTAATTTTGGAATAGTTGCTATAAGCCATAGTTTAGAAACTTGAGGAGGCAGAAAAGGATTTTAAATTATTTTTGAATTTCCTAGGTCTCTTATTCCTAAGGGATCTACACACTGGGGATAAGTTGATTGAGATTCCTTACAGGTAGCCCTCCTGGGAATGAGCTTGGCTTCTAAAGAATGGCTGGCTGACCATGTTCACATCAACATGGAAAACTCATAAATATGCTTTATCATTTTCTAAAAAGCTTTAAATTTACCACGTTCTCATTTTGAGTAGAGAGTTTTTGTTTCTGTTTTTTGACCAGAATTCTCCAGTGTCTTTCTGTTTTCTCTCTCTGTTTCTGTGTGAGTGTGTGTGTTTATGTCTAAGGGAGTGAGGCAATTTAGCATTATTTCTGACTGCTAATCTCTTTTCTCTTTTGGTTTCCTGATTATGTTCTCTCTTCCACATTCTTGTAGCATTAAATATAGGAAAAAAATCATGTATTGTATAATCCTTCGCATATTTAAAATACATGGCATTTTAAAATGTCTTTAATTCAGCACCTTAAAAATCATCTTTTTACCTCTCAGTTTGCCAGGGACTTTTGTACATTAAGAGACTTTGTTAATATTTTTTTTAGCTTATTCAACTAATGATGAATGTTTATTATGTTGTAATTATGCCCTTTTTATGCTGTATGTATGTGAAAAAGAGGTAACTCATATGAGTATTCTGCCCTTAGGAAACTTAATCTCAAAAGGAGATTTTATATATATATATATATGTAATTTTATGTATGTTAGGATTTTTTTTTTTTGAGACAGAGTCTCACTGTGACACCTAGGCTAGAGTACAGTGGCATAGCTCACAGCAACCTCAAACTCCTAGACTCAAGCCATCCTTCTGCCTCAACCTCCCAAGTAGCTGGGAATACATACACAGACCACCATGCCTGGCCAATTTTTTTTCTTTTTCCATTTTTTTGGAGATTGATTCTCTTTGTGTTGCTCAGACTGGTCTCGAACTCATGGCCTCAACTAATCCTTCAGCCTCGGCCTCCCAAAGTGTTACGATTATAGTCATGGTCCACTGTAACCAGCCAGGATGTAGTTTATTTCTTATAAGCTGGAATGTATAAGAAAGGCCCAGGCAGAATGGTGTGGGGTTTCAAAGAAAGGAAGAGAGGATGATATTGACTAAAGGATTTTCGTGTGTTCTTTCCAATGGTGACTGATTGAATTCAGAAGCCACAGCCTCATGTGCTTTTAAATCAAACCTCTCTCATCACCATGTATCCTGTGGAATCCTGGGCACAGTTCCATTTGGGACTTGCCCCTGCCCCCTGAGCAAATATATTGAGATTTCACCCTTTGGTTATCAGACTCTCCACTAAATTTGTTGAACCCTAAGTGCCTTAAAGTAAAAGCAAACAGATTCAATTTGATTATTGTGCAAATTTTGATTAAGCAAAAGTGTTACGTTTTGAATTTTGAAGTATCATTGGCTTTAAGCAACATGATTTGGAAGGATTGGTGGTTTGCTTGTGCCTCAGCAGCCATGAATACCTGGCTGTTGTAAGTAAGACCACCCGACACCTAAAGCCATAAAGTTGAGATGTGGTGGGGCCTGTATTCTCCTCAGTGTACTGGGGTCTTCTGGTGGATGACACCAGAATCCTCAGATGCCTGAGCCCCCCCAGGCTTTGGCACCCTGCCTCCCATGCTGAGAGTCTATGAGTCTTTGGTCTCCCTGGGACAGGGTCGTCTCCTTTCCATCCTGGGGACTCTAGGGGGAATGTGAGACTACGGCTGCTTTTCATTTTCTCAGACTTCATGTGCCATGTAGAGGAAGAACACTCCTAGTTCCACTTCCAGAACTGGAGCACTGGCCTCACACAGACTAAGTTGTCCTACAGATGATCTTGATCTCGGGTCATTTTCTCCACTTCCGTTTCTGTTGAGGTGAAGATGCCAAAGTCTTACTCCCGCGGAAGGCTGCTAAAGAAAAGCCCGCCTACGCCAGTATGTGCCAGCCCCGAATTTTTATCTCAGAGGTCATTAAGAACAATGGAGGAATTTGCTCACTTTATGTAACATGAGATTTATGTGATTGAAAGTGCCAATCTTATTTTAGCATTTCATCCTGCCAATTTGTGCTGAATAATTGAGCTTGAATTAGATGACCTCATAAACGGAGAGACTACACCAAACCCAGACTCAAATATACTAAATACATGTCAAAGAGCTCTTCAAAGCCTCAGGAGAAATAGGGGGAAGAAATGCTGTTAATTGAAACAAGCAGCAGTGAGAAGAAAGGCAGCAGCAAGTTAACCACCTTTTCAGAATATGCGAGTTTAAAGATGTGGTTCTTACTGCTTGCCGTGAAGGTCAACTCCATCGAAGCACTATCGGAAGGAGTTTGAAGAAGTCTAAAAGTCGGTAATCCTTGGATGGAAAACACTGGACTCCTGGTTCATTGAAGTTTTAATCTTAAGTGTTGACACCTGGGCTGTCATGCTGACGCCCAGCGTCCTGAGAGGTTACCTGCCCAAAGATGGGAACTTTGCTCAAAGAGAGGCAAATCTGATTACATTTTACAAGCTCTGCTGTAGGATGCTCCTGAGGCCCCCTTTCTGTTTCTCATTAGGTCTGCTCTGATTTCTTTTAGACTTTGGGTCCACAGGCCAAAGCTTATTAATCGCAGCTTACTCCAAAGATCAAGCCTGTAACCACGCTATTTAGTCACAGCGTATGAAAGTTGTAATGCAGTAGAATACAACTAGTGTTGGCTTTGTAATTTAATATTGAAAAAAAATATAGCATTACAATGTACAACAGGAGAAAACTGGATTTTTTTTTTTTAAAGCTAGTGTAGTAAATGGAGTTTGCTGTGTGGGATTTTCAGAGCTGTGTTCCTTGTGTTTTGGTGAAAGCTGAAAAAGTAGGGTACTTATCCTTACCTAGTCCAAGGAGGATAACAGCCTAGCACCAACATCTTGCTAATTTTACTTTTTAAAAACCCTTAAAGTCTACTCAGTCTACTCAAATCTCAGATTCAGCCCTGGCTTCCTTTACAGGAAGAATGCAGGCATTAGAGTCTGGTTCATTGGTACAGCTGGTTTCATTCAGCTTGCTGCAGATAAACAAACAATGCCTGATATTTTTGACAAAAGTGACAATGAGGATATTGTTTAAGCAAGAAGCATGATTTTAATTATTAGACTAAACCATCCTGGAATAACTTTGCTATTAGACAATGTTTAAATCTATTGGTCTCTGTTAGCCATTTTTATTAGCAGGGTTCTTTGATCATTTGATTATCAAAACAATCAGTAATATTTTCTGTCTTCAAAATTGTGGTCTTATATCAGCTGTGCTCAACTGGTGAAAATGGAGGCATTTTTTGGATAGT
This sequence comes from Mirza zaza, assembly GCA_008750895.1. Lineage (NCBI taxonomy): Eukaryota > Metazoa > Chordata > Mammalia > Primates > Cheirogaleidae > Mirza > Mirza zaza. The sequence continues at coordinate 21,198 of VSMD01002793.1, read as the reverse complement.
GGAGGAATTTTTTGAAAGAGTGTGGAAATTTCCAATTATTGAAATGATTGAAACTCATAATGTCAGGGATCCTGGGATCTCTCCCATAGTTCAGTTTAAGTGGTTTTTGAGCAGGACTAGGGGAAGGATATGATAATAAAAAATTGGTTTCAGTTTAAAGCATACCCACATTCCCAAATTGCTTCATTATTATTGCCATCTTTTTTGTTTAAACCAGGATGCCAGTGAAGTATTTCAGCATCTTTCTGGTCTAAACCAGTGGTTCTCAGCTAGCAATGATTTTGCTCACCAGGATATATGTTTGATGGTGTCTTGACACATTTTTGGTTTTCATAACTTGGGGAATGGTGTTACCAGCATCTAGTGGGTAGAGGCCAGAGATGCAGTGAAACATCCTACAAATGAACAGGACACTATGAAAGATCCTACAAATGAACAGGACACTGTGAAAGATCCTATAATGAACAGGACGGTCTCCTGCCACAAAGAATTATTGGGCTCAAAATGTCATTAGTGCAAAGATTGAGAAACCCTAGTCTAAACAAGGGATGCATGGAGGCAGTGTTTATTTAAAAGAGCTTATTCCTTTGAGGCATTTACTAAGCCCCTACTGTGTTCTGTTTGCTGGGCCAGGCAATGGATATGTAGTGGTGAACAAAGCTGACAGAGTCCCTCTTTAATCAAGCCTGTCATCCAGTAGGGGAGGCAGAAATCAATCAGGTCAGCAGATACATCTGTAATTACAAACTGTGTAAAGGAAGAGAGAGCTATGAGAAAGAATTAAGATAGAGAATGATGGGTTATGTGCATTTGCCTGAGAGAGAGGGATGGGCAATAAATACACTTTAGATGGATGGACATGGAAGCCTTGATGAGGAAGGGAACACTTATGCTTAGGTCTGAAGGAGGAGATGTCACCAACCTGGTGAAGAGTAGAGATGAGAATGTTTCAGGCCAGGCTCTGAGGTGAGAATGAGCTTGATGTGTTCCACTCAGAGCTTTGTGACTGGGGGTGTGGGCTGGGGCAGGGGAGATTGTCACGAGTCAAGTTTTGACAAGTTGGCAGGACTTTGAGGGTCCTCTTAGGAATGACCTGCTTATATTTTGCAGCAAAGTGAGCCACCCCCAGACTTAGAAACGTGAAACAGCAACTCTCATGAATCTGCTGCGGTATCATTTTATGCAATCTAGCTGTGATATGAGGGATCCGTTGCCACCAAGGTTCACTTGCATAGCTGGTGAATCAGTGCTGGTCTTCACGTGGCTTGGGCTTTTTAAGGGCATGGCAACTGGGTTCTCAGAGTGAACATCCCAAGACATAGGAAATGACACTTCTGACTTCAGCTCCAACGTGCAGAGTTTGGAAGTTGTCACTCCTATTCTTACAAAGAGAAAAATGTGGGCAAAGTAAAAATCATTGACCTTCTTTAACCCATTGGGGAACTGAATTCACAGGGCAAATCACTGTTCTGCAGAGACAGATGTGTCCATCTGGGCATAGTCAGATCTGCTTATCTGGAGCACAAGCTGCTGGAGCCATAAACGTGTAGGGACACTTTTATTAATAAATGGTAATTCTGATGAATTGCTGGAAACTGAGTGTGTACAAGTATAAGAATGAGAACTCCTGGGGCCGCAGTCTTAGTGAGGCCCCCATGCTTTGTTGAGCTTTATCTCCAAGAACTCCACCAGGTTCTCACAGTGAAGATCCTGGAAAGATTCTCTTGTAGCAGGGGCAGGGGGATAGAAATCATTATAAAATACACCCAGAGCATTCTTTATCACCAAGGTCTCTTCTCTAGGGAAAATACTTTGCCAGAGACTTATCTTAGATAGGGGAAGAGAATTTCTCCCATTCCAGCTCTTTCTAGCCTTTCTGTCTCACCTGTTTGGAAGAAACCATAGTCAAGAGTGGCCAGGCTTTAAGGAAGTAGATTGGGAACACTGAAGCCAGGGAGACTGTAGAGGGTTAGAAGGAAAGAAATGCTATGCCACTGGAGAAACCCTTGTGAAAGTCACATTCCCAAGATGTAGGCCCTCTAAAAGAAGTCAGATTTACTCAGAAGGTTATAAAGTGCTTACATTTACACACACTGTACCAGCAACCAACAGGCTTCTGGTGTGATAACGGTGGATTATAGCTGTGGTAGAGCTGTAAGACACAGATTTTCTCAGAGGAGTAGTATTGAGGAAAGCTCAAAGTCAAGAGCAGACAAAAGCAGGACAGTAGAGTCATATGAAGCCTCTGGTAGCCATAGTTTTAGCAAACAGTAAACACAGTCCAAATTCTTAGCCACTTTAACATAAATTCTTAAGTGTTTGGCTTTCAACAAAACATTATATAAGGCATTCCAAAAGGCAAGAAAAAAAAAAAAGACATCCTGCAAAGACAAAGCCGTCTTCAGAACCAGACTCACATATAACACAGATGTTGGAATTATCAGGCAGGGAACTTAAAATAACTGTGATTAATGTGTGAAGTGCTCTAATGGAAAAAGTAAACAACATGCAAGAACAGATGCATAAAGTAAACAAAGAGATGAGAACTCTAAGAAGGCATAAAAAATTGCTAGAAGTCAAAAGCACTGCAAAATTAATAAAAAATGCCTTTAATGTACCCATTAGTAGACTCACGCTGAGGAAAGGATCAGTGAGCTTGAAGATAAGTCAATATAAAAACTTCCCAAGCTGAAATGCAAAGAAGAAGAAAGAAAACAAAACCCAGAAAATCTGAGAATTGTGGGACAGTATCAAAAAGTGTAACATGTATAATTAGAATATCAGAAGAAAGAATGGAGCAAAAGTATTTGAACTAGTAATGGCATAAAACTTTCCACACTTAATGACAGACGCCAAACCTCAGATCCATTCAGCTTGGAGAACACCAAGAGTGTGTGTGTGTGTGTGTGTGTGTGTGTGTGTGTGTATGAGTAGGATAAGGATTATATTAATATCATACTGCTCATTAGAAACCATGCAAGCAAAAAGAGAGTGGCGTTCAATACTTAAAATAATGAGGGAATTCATTGCCAATAGACCTGTCCTGCAAGAAATTTTAAAAGAAGTTCTTCAGGCAGAAGGAACATGATATAGGTCAAAAACTTGAATCTGTATAAAAGAAAGGAAGAGGATCAGAGAGGAAATAAATGAAGATAAAATAAAATACTTTACTTTTTTTAGTTGATACAAAAGTGAACTGCTTATTTAAAGCAATACTAGTAACAACGTATTGGGTAATTATAGCATGTGGATAACTGAGATGAATGACAGCAATACTATAAGAGATGAGAAGTTGAAAGTGATATATATAAAAAGTGATATATATATATTTACCTTATATGTAAATATATAAGGTACCTATACTGCATATGAAGTGATGTAGTTACTTGAAAATGGACTTAGATTAGTTAAAAATGTATAATGTAAACTCTAGAATAACCATGAAAAAAATTTTAAAGAATATAATTGATTCACTATGAGGATATAAAATGGAACCATATAATATGCTCACTTAAAATCATAGGAGGCAGAAAAGGGGGGAGAACAAAAACAGTGAATAGGAAATAGTTACAAACACGATAGACATTAATACAGCTGTATCATAATCATTGAGAATGCAATTGGTCTAAATATACAAATTAAAAGGTAATCAGAGTGGATAAAAAACCAAGACCCAACTATGTGCTGTCTATAAGAAACTCTTTAAATATAAAGACCCAGATTGAAATATTGTCCTCAAGGTGTAAGGGTGGTAGTCTGTCCTTGGCTCTTGGTGTGCTCTTGGCCGAAGAATGACCAGACACACCAAAGTGTCAAGTCCAGACTATTATCTTGGAAAAATCACCAGCAGGGCCAATGCGATGGAGTAACCCCCGACAGGAGACAGTTTCATGCAAGCAGCTCTTTATTGTAGAACAAAATGGGTCTGTCTCCGTGAGTGGAGAGAGACAGACCCACTGACCCACTCTCTCACGGACTTCTCGGGTTGTATCCTTTTATTAGCCCAGTCTAGGGGAGGGCTCTTGGGAGGTATGGAATGTTATCAATTGACCAAAAGATGTCCTCAAAATTTCATCTGTGTGTAGAAGCTCCCTCTTGGAAATCCCACCTGAGGGGGTGAACCGCAATGCAGATTCAAGGTAATGGCATATTACCCTTTGGTTACTCTAGGTCACTTTCTAAACCCTATCATGCCTGGCCTCGTTGCGGCTAGTGTTACAGCTAGCGTTAAAGCTCTCGACCCAGAAAAGAACTGAGCGGCACACGAAGAGTCGGAGAACAGCCTTTATTCAGCCAGCAGGCTCTGCCAACTTCTGATCTTCTCAGCTTCTGATTTCTGACCGCTGTTTATTATGCTCCTCCTGCTTTTATACCCTTGGTAGGACTCAAAAAGCGTCCAATCAACTACAAGCTTTAACATCCAATCAGCATCAAACTTTAACATCCAGTCAGCAACAAGCTTTAACATCTAGTCAGCAACAGTGGTATTCAAAAATTACCCAATCAGGATCAGGCAAGCAGCATGGCTGAGGACAGGAGCAGGCGGGGACAGCGGATGTAGGCCTCGAGTCCCGGCCTCAGCAGCCGTGCACCCACCACAGCCTCCAGCTGGCCTGCACAGCATGGCCTGCGGGGGATGCAGCGAGTGGCCAGTCCCAGCCCCTGACAGTTTTACCAGTCAGCCTGAGGAATTCCTGGATTGTTAAAGGATGCCCTCCTTCCCCAGGTGTAGCAGTTGCTCGGGATGGGGTTAAGGGTGGGGCAGCGCCAGAACGGAGTGCCTGCCCTTATCCTTCCCAGGTGCAGCAGTTGCTTGAGACGGCACCAAAGCGGGGACCTGGCCTGAGAAGGGCCGGAGATCGTTAACTATCTACCTAACTAAGGTATAGGGCTAAAAACAAAACAAAACAAACAACTCATTAAAAGTAACGGTATAGAGAAAGATATGCCATGTGAACAGTGATTGAAAGAAAGCTAGAGAAGCTATGTTAATTTCAGACAAAGGAGGCGCTTCTGCTGATTCAGAAGACCTTCAGGGATATAGGTGGGCATTATATAACGATAAAGGGGTCAATTCTCCAAGAAAACACAACAACCCTTAATATGTACATAGCAAACAAAAGAACGTCAGAATATGTGAGGCAAATATTGATAGAACCGAAAGGAGAAATCAACAAATCCGCTATGGTAGTTGAGACTTCAGTACCCCTCTGTCAGTAATTGCTAGATCAAGCAGACCGAAAACTCAGTGAGGATTAGACAACCTGAACAGTACTGCCAAGATATAGAAAGTGGACGCTGCCAGTGTTTTCTGGCCTGAGCCCAGAGCAGGCACAGTGCCCTTTTTACCTACTCTCTTGGTCAAATGCTCAGAGACTCCAAAGGTAAGGAACATAGCCTTCACCTCTCGATGAGGAGTGTCAAAGAATTTTGGGGCCATATTTTAAAAGCTCACATAGAGTTTGGATTTTATTCGAGTCTGAATTAAATCTTTGCTTTCGTCTTTGCATAGAGTTCTTTCAGATATATTTTCTGAGCATTTGCTTGTTGATTCTTTTGGATTAACTTCATTAGGTTTAGAGGTGATCTTGAGAAGGACAAAGATTCTCTTTGGTATAAATTTCTTTGTATAGACCTTACGTCTTGGTTTGCCTGGGACAGTTCTGGTTTGTGCTTGTTGTCTTCGTGTAATTGTTATTAGTGGTTCTTTTTACTCTGAATAATGTCCTATTTGTATGATAAATTTTATGATCACCTTATATAATGCTTTATTTTACTTTTTACTATACCTTATTTTTATTTTACTATATTTTTATATTTATATATATTTTGTTATATGTATTATTTTACTATTTCCTTTTCTGGAAACTTTATGAAATATTTTGCCAAAAACCAAAATGTAATTAAAATATTTTATTATGGGATCCAACGGAGGTTTTCGAGGCATTAATGTCAGTGAATCTGTGGAAGCATTTTTGAATAGTTTGTAGTTGTCACTGAATGTCTAATGCAGATTTGTCAATTGATTTTATAAGTTTCATGGGAGGTTAATGGGCTTTATGTATAGCACATGCTCAAAGACAGCAAGGTCAGACTAGACTTGATTTTTGTGAAATTGGAACTGATCAGTCTAAAATTCAAAGGACCTACCTGGGCCCCTTACTACTCATAAATATTAGGCTCAGAGTAATTCAAGACAGCTGAAGTGCTGGAAATTTGAAACAAGAATAACAGGTAAGCTGGGGCTTGGGTGAAATCAGATGCTATTAGAGCTCAAAGCTAATAGGTTGCAGCGTTAGTGAGTTTTAGTCAAATGCTCATGGTCTATTTAGCACTAACTCATACAAAGATGTACACTATACCATTAGGGGTAATTGCAATAATGGAGAGATGGCATGTATCTGAAAAATCTAGGACTACAAATTGCATAGAATAATCCAGTGCAAGATTGCATTGCAGACGCAATGTTGGGGAGAGCAGGAGCAATACAGGATCCTCCTAGGCCAGGATCAAAAGAGAGGACTTTGGAAAAAGGATTGATTGGGGCTTGCTCTCATCCTTCCTTAATTATGCTCGGGTTGCCAGAGAAGTTCAACTTCAGGTTCTTGTTTGTAGACTCATCAAAAAGCATTGGAGAGTGATATCTGCTCTGGTCATTAGAATCTGAAAATGGAAAAGATGATACAAACTTACTGGCTTAGATCCAGAAAAATATCTGAGCTTAAACTTATTTTCTCAGACAGAAAGGAAATTATTTTAAAGATGTCAGGCGTAAGACATCTTTCATGCTTAATTTCTGAGTCCCTAGGAAAGATGTTCTCCTTTTCTTCCAGAGTTCCAAGGCAATAGACGTACATTTTCCTGTACAAATTCTTCGAAAATTTGAAAGGTAATTCTGTCTCTAGTTCAGAATGGCATTTTTGAGATTGCTGTGTTTTTAACTATCTCTTTTCGGGGACTTAAATCAATGGTCCTACAGATCTGCAAGCATTGCCTGAGCTGAGGAAAAATTGTAAACATTAAGCACTTTGGTTAATAGTTGAAAGCCGTGTTGTAACCCAACAGAGAATAAGAGAGAAGTCGTTCCTAATTGGCCTGGTGGGTGAGACAGGAGAGAGAAGTCTGAAGCAGCTTAGCAGCTGGCACAGGTATTGACAGACAAAGAATCCCCTGGGGAAGTGAAAGAGGAACCAAAGGCTTTTGTTGTGTGTCTGATCAACCCTCTTAGGAGAGAGAAGAGGGAAATTGAGATATTGAGAAACCAAGTAAGTAGTGTTACAAACGAGGCCTGTTGGGGATCCCAGAGGAAGCTGAATTCCTAATAAGAAAGCAATGGATTAGGCTAAACAGAGTGACACTTTTTTTTAAAATTAGTAGTTTTGCTTGTTCTTCAGAAAGTTTCGGTGCTAAGCTCTGGAGAGTTAAGGGCACCTGGGACTGTGCCCAAAGTAAAGCATCGAGGATTATTAAATTAAAATAGAATGTGTCTCGTCTCCGAGTGAAATAACAGAACACCAATATTTAGAGTTCAGTAAAAGGAGAAGCAAAGAACAGAATAGGGATTGCCTACAGAGGCGGTAAGAAAACCAGCCAAGTGCTAAGGAAGGAAGTTTCAGGACACTGTGGACAAAGATGTCTAATATTCAGAAAAGTCAAATCAGACGAGTCCTGAAAAAGAATCCGTTACTCTTTGCAATTACAAAGGTTTTTCTTAAGTATTTTTAGGGGACTGTAGGGGATGGAGACCTAATTGTTTTGTGTTGAATAGAGAAAGGGAGGTGAAAATATGTAGGGTGATGTACAAGGTACTCTTTTAAGGAGCAGGGAAGGAAGGAAAGAACAAGAAAGGAAAGAATTGTTTTGTGTTGTTTTAGTTTTAAACTAAGTGGGAAAGAATTGAGTATGTACGTAGACTATGACAAGGGAGTTAGTAGAAAGGGAGAGAGCAAATGATTAAAGAAAGCCTTGAAGTATGTTCTTGATGAAGAAATTCGAGCTTTATTTTTTCTGTCATTTGAACTTTATTCTACATGGCTCAGATAATCGGTTTTCCCCTTTCTTGTACTGATAACATATAGATATGAAATAGCTCTTTTTATTGTCAGCTTTGGCTCATTTAGGATTTAGACCTATAAGAAAATTATCCTTCTTAAATATGTCATTTCTCTTTTTGTTCACGTTCTTTTAAAATTCAGATACATCATTGAACTCTCTGTGTAACACAGTGGTTTCTCTTGGCCCCATTTTCTTCATTGATCTTAGCTGTGATTTTTTAATAACAGCTATTTTTGTGAATCTTCTCTCTTGATACTACCCTTCTCTGTGTAATTTAGAGTCAAGAAATAAAGCTAGTATTTAGTGAACAATGGGTTAAGCTCCATTTTCTCCTATAAAAATAGGACTAATAATAGAATTGATTTCACACAGTTGTGGAGAATATATATATGACTGAATACATTTAGTGTTTAGAACATTGTCTCACATATAGTACATGGTCAGTGAATGTCACCTATTCCTTTTTCCTTTATTTCTTATAACAATCATAGAAAAGATTGGAAATAAGATCACATCTTATTTACAGATGAAGAAACTTTAGGACGCATAAAAGTTGAGTCATTGCCCATGGTCACACGGCTAAATGGCAGGTCCAGAATTCAAACCCAGCCAGTCCAGCTCCAGAGCTGAGCCCTTAATTTTTATCATGTTTTGGAAAATCTCAAAATTTACTTTCTTACAATCTATTCTTACCCTTCCCTGTTAATCATTTACTCTAGAGGTACTTAGCAAATTTCTCCTGTGATTCTCGTATTTTTCCTCTGTACCAGTGCTGTAGCTTCTCCTTATTTATTGTAATTTGTATTTACCACTGGTTTAGGCAACTCCACAGTGACATCATGGCTACTTACTCCCTTTATTTCACCTGAGTGATTTGTGGATTTCCATATAGTAGGTGCCTGCATGAAATAGAGCACTCACCGCTCCCCTTCAGATAGATTTGTTTTGGACAAGGTTTTTCCATTCCATTGCTGCCTTCTGCTGTGGACCTTGGCCGGAGATTTGATGGCACCATTTCTCTTTTCATTCACTGTCATATGAGTATATAGCAAACATAACTCCTGAGTCTCCTTATATGTATCCTTCTTACAAGTAACAAGGGAACTAATATTATAGTAGGAACTGTACCCTAAAAAAATAAAATTCTTTGAAATAGGTTTTTGAGTAAATCAGAAACTCAGCGCCCTTGAACCCTGACCTGAAGTATATCCCTGGCATTGGGTGTGAATATATTCATAGTTAAGTATTCAAAATTGAGTTCAGAATAGAAAGTGATTCTTTGTACCTGTTGTGTTGTTTAAAATTCTTGCCAAATTTTCATGATCTTTGTTCTCATCCTTTAGTCAATTCCTTATATATGGGTATCTAAGTAGATGTATTTATAGGATTTACATGCATTTATTCACACAAACTGATAAAACTTCCTCAAATTGTTAATCATTTTTTTTGACAATTGATGTGACCTGAGCTAACTTACCATTGACCGCTCTGTTAAAAAAAGGACTTGTTTATTTAGAAAGACCTGGAGAAAACCACTGTATTTAGGGCTATTTTGTCTAATAAACCTGGTTATGTAGATATGCTAATAATTACAAATGCAGTTATTAAGGCCAGCATAGCTCTATGTAGAGATAGTGTTAGTAGCCACTTAATAATCAGCCTGTATAGTTATGTTTCCCTTTTCACTGTTCAAAAACTTGTCTTTGTATTATAAATATTTGTGTGTCTCTATGAAAAAGAAAGCTCAGAGAGGTAGCAGAGATTATCTTTGAAAGTTGGAGAGTTTGAAAGTTAGAAAGCAGAGTTGGCAGGTTGAGTGATGGGCCTATGTTTATACACCTGATTGATAACAGAGCTGTGCTGAAAGCTTGGATGTCTCCACTTCTCATCTGTCACTTTCTTACTATACTTCAGAGTTGGAGCCATTCCATCTATCTGAAATGAGTAAATCTCCCTCCTTTTTCGAATATCCTATATAAATAATTCAGTCACACTTTCTCCTGAGTCACCCAAAATTAGTGAGTTTTATGGCGTACTGATTGGGTGCATGCCTGATACATGAGTAATCATGTTCTCTCACTTTCTTAAATTCAAAATCTTTGAGTATTCATCTTCAAAGGATGATTTAAAAATTAAAAAAGAAATTCATTTCCAAAGGATGATTTGAAAAAAAAAAATGAAAATCTTTGAGTCTAGTTGGTTAATTAGTAGTCTGGATTTTTAAGATCATGGTGAAAAGAAGAAAATAAATGATATGTTTCCTTCAAAAATTTGTGTACTTAAAAACAAAGAAAAAAGGGAAGGGTAATACTATGTATTGTAACCAGACAACGTTGTTTATCTACCATGGGCATAGGACATTAGTTTTATAATGTTGATTTTTTATAATAATTTTTTCACAGCTATATGACAGGTTTTTTTCTTTGAACAAAAAAGACTAGAAACAAATCTTGGAAAAGAGGCAAATGGTAGAAAGTTACTAACCAGTGATTAAAACCTTTGCAATATTTGCTGTAGAAAGATTTAGATATATATATTCAATTTACAGATATACTACTATTTCTTTTTTTAAAAAACCTTTTTATAAGGTACTATGTTACATGAGCTAAAGTCCCATTTATTTTCTGGGCAAGGATTTTTAGGTAAGGTGCTGTTATAGAAGGATTCCTCAGGATGACTACTGCTGATTTCCCATCTGCTTCAGTTGGAGAAGAGTCATGGCAGTTGTATTCATAGCTCATTTGGGGTGAAAACCGCGCAAAGATCTAATTGCTTTTGTGGATAGGTTGCCCCTGCAGCCAGGAACTTTACTGATCTAACACTTATTTTCAGCTGGAGTGACAAGCATTTCAGAATGCTTTCTGTTATGACTGAGAGGACTGATACAAAGGAGAGACATTTAGAAAGCTGACTTTTGTGATTTCTTTAGTTAATATAAATTGTTCTTTGAAAGGGAAAGCTTTATTAGGTTATTAAGTATGAAATGTCCAGTTTCTTTAAGTAATAAGTTTGACAGTTGGTATCTCTGACATTTTACTTGAACACTACTTGTTTATTTTTATTGTGAAGGTACATCCTCATTCTTTCAAACGACTGGTTTGGCTTGTGATTATACTTTCAAATTTTTTTTAGAGCAATTTTTGTGAAACCATGGATAAGTTGAAAATTCATGTTATTTTTGAATATGAGTTCTGTCATGGAACCAGTGCAGCATAGATAGCTCAAAATATCAACAAAGAGTTTGGAAAGGACATGTCTAATGAACGCACAGTATGTCAATGGTTTGAGAAATTCCATTCTGGTGACTTTAATCTTGAAAATGAGCCACGTCGGTGATCTGAGCCCAAGGTGGATAATGATGAGCTGAAAGCTCTGGTGGAAGCAAATCCATCTCAGCCTACACGTGAATTAGCAGCAAGGTTTGACATTACTATTCCAACAATACTGGACCATTTGAAACAAATCAGCAAGGTAACAAAGTTGGATAGATGGGTACTGCATGAATTAAATGAGCATCAGAAGAGAAATTGTCTCAAAGCTTGCCTTTCTTTGCTGTCACGAAATAAAGGCAAACCACTTCTACACTGTATTGTTACATGTGATGACAAATGGATTATTTTTGACATTCTCAAGCATTCGGCATGATGGTTGCATAACAATGAAGTGCCGAAACACAGTCCAACACTGAATATTCATCAGAAAAAGTTAATGGTGTCTGTTTGGTGGTCCAGAACTGGTGTTATATGCTACAGTTTCATGAAACCTGGTCAATCAATGACAGCAGATGTCTACTGCAACCAAGTGGATGAAATGATGAAGATGCTTGTGACTAAGCAGCCAAGATTGGTCACTAGAGACAGGTCAGTCCTCTTGCAAGACCTCTTGTCGCAAAAAATAACACTGCTCACAGTACAGAAGCCAGACTTGGAAACTCTCTGTCATCACCGTATTCACCAGACCTCGCCCCAACTGATTACCGTTTATTCCAGGCATTGGATCACTTCTTGCAAGGAAGAGTATTCAATTCTTAACAAGCTGTGGGAAACACCTTTTGCGATTTCATTGCCACTCACTCTCCAGGTTTCTTGGCTGCTGGCATAAGCAGGCTACCATTAAGATGGCAAAACTGTGTCAATAGTTTAGGCTCATACTTCAATTAATTGTACTGCTTCTTGTTTGAGATATAATAAATGACACTTTTGATTCAAAATTGGACATTTCATATTTAATGACCTAATGACTATGTAGCTATTTTTACTGCTTTAGTTCCTGTTTGAGATAGTTGACTTTATTTATTCACTCAGCAGGGTTTTTTTGTTTTGTTTTGTTTTTGAGCCAGGATCTCGCTCTGTTGTCTAGGCTAGAGTACAGTGTCATCATCATAGCTCATTGCAACCTTAAACCCCTGGGCTTAAGTGATCCTCCTGCCTCAGCCTCCTGAGTAGGTGGGACTATAGGTGTGTGCCACCACTCCCAGCTAATTTTCCTGTTTTTTGGTGGAGACAGGGTCTTGTTTTGTTGCTCAGGTTAGTGTAGAAGTGCAGGCCTCAAGTAATCCTCTTCCTCAGCCTCCCAAAGTGCCAGGATGACTGCGCCTGTCTGCTCATACAGTATATATTGAAGCCAGATTGAATCAAAAGGCATTTAGTACAAGAAAAAGCCATATAACATGGATTCTCCTCAAAGTGGCTAAATTGTGTTTTCTCACAGGAAAGGAAATAGATTTCTTATTAAAAGCTAGATTTGGTAGCAGAGGCTTAACATTACTGAGTGACTTCTTGTTTAAGACCTTGTCAGTTTGCCTTCCTTTGTAGCACTAGACCTAGCAAAGCAGATGGCTGTGTAGAAAAGGGGTGCTAATATCCTGTTCAGTGGTGATGGACACACCTGTGATTGCTTGGAAAGCCATGGAAGTAGCTTAGGTGGAGTTAACATTGTATGTTCTGATTTTTTTGTCATTACAGTGAAGATTTGCCACCAGACATTTTATAGTATGTGTATATAACAACTATTGCATTGAGGTCCTAGACATTTATTAACTTTATGGTGTATTTAATTTTTATTTATAAGGATATTAATGTTGCAATCTGTTTTAATCTGTGTTTATATCGTGAGCTATATTTAGTAGACTTATAAACACAATTGACCTTTATTGGTTAGGATTAAAAATGTATTTTTAACTTCTGTGGATGAACATTGTTGACATGTTAGCTTTTACGTCATTGGCTTTTATTTATCTCATTCAAAGCTCTACTTTAAAAAATTTAGTAAGTAATACAAATGTTGATTAATGTCCAGCAAGATCAAATATCTAATTACTTTACTGGATCCATTTTGTGGCCTGCCCAGTATCCAGATTCCTCTGGAGTCTGCATGTCTTCTTCATGTCCTGGTATTTCCCTTGTTTCTGCTCTCCAAGCTTTAAATGTGCTTTGCTTTCCCCACTTTCGTATCTTTCTTCGTGATGGGTCCCTGCATATGAAAGTGGTTTACCTCTCCTTTTTGCATGTCTCCATCCTATCCCATCTTTAAGGCTCAACTCAAGCCCACTCATACCGTGAAACTTTCCTGACATCTGACAATACCATTTCCTTGACCAAACTTTGTTAGGCTCCTCTAAGCTCTTCTTCTTGACTAGGTGTTGCCTTTGGCACCCATCCTTGACAGGCCTGCATAGCCCAGTTTTAGCAAGAATCCTGTTGAGTCAGTCCAGAGGGAATCCCCTGCCCTTGATATCTGATCAGCCTACCTGCCCACAGCAAGAGTCACATTGTGTCAGCTTACCGAGAATTCCTCCTACCCTCCATGTCTCCTCTTAGTAATTTTCCATTCACCAAGCCCCCAGCCTGCTCCTGGGTGTAAATCTCTACTTGTTCTTTGTATTCAGTGTTAAGCCTGATTGCTCTCTTCCTATTGCAGTAGTCTTGACACCTATCAAGGTCGTCTTCCTTACCATTTTAACAAGTGTCAGAATAATTTTTTCTTTAACACTTCTTGCATGATTCAGTTACTGCCTCATTTGGTATCTCCTTTACTTCCTTATAGGTATCAACTTATTCTTCAGCACCTATCACAGTGCTATTAATAGGTGCTCAGCTAATAAATGCTTGGAAACAATGGTAATGCTTGGAAACAATGTTTAGGAATGCTCTGATCAGACTCTGTAAGTGGGATGAAAAGAGACTCTGACCAGTGGCCTGTTTGTAGCCAGGATTTAGGAAATTCTTTCTTCAGCTGCACATTTGGATCCAACATTTGGATGTAGTCTTAGAATCCGGGTTCATAGGGTAAAATATGCTAGCATGTTTATCCTGGGGGGTGATTTGATTGGTTGTTTTCTGTCACTGTGTATGGAATATTCCTATTAGACTGAATTCTGGCCAAGCCATTTCAGGGACATTGTGTCCCATGGTCTTGCCCCCATATGACTGCCAGGCCTATTCCCCAGTATTCCATTGCTTGGTTAGCAAGTTTGCTTTCATCAATAAATCAAAATGCAGGGGTCATGAAACTTTATGAAAGAAAAAAGTGCTGGATCCATTTTCCTTAAGGAAAGTGTGAGCTTACTGGAACTTGAGGCTTCTTGGGTTCTTATTCCTACCCATCCAGTTAAAGGATATATTATTAAGCCACAACATAAATCACAACATTATTAAACCACAAAATAGATGACCAAATATTACAGTTCTTTACAATGCCATTTTTTTTTTTTAATTTACACATAGAAAAAAATCTAGAAGGTATGTAAATACATACATGTGGAAGAATTGGCCTCTGATTAGTGGGATTATTGTTGATTTAAATTATTTTTGTATTATCCAACTATTCTGCCATAAACATGTATTGGTGTGATAATTAGGTTAAGACTTTTTAATGACATTCTATAACATTGATTTATTTTTGAGGTTTGTAAAGAATTATTAGAAACCACCAATAATAATGACAGTACTTTCAGATGAAATAATTTGCTCATGAGTGTTTTGTACCCGTAAGCAGTTGCCTTGGAATGAAGGACTAGTCTAAGAGTATGGACTACGCCCCTTTCTTCCGTGGTTCACACTTTAATTATTGCTACCCCACAGAGAGTTTATGAAGTCTGACCTCTTAGATCCAAATTGTGGACCTGCCTCTTCTAGTGGTGCGCTTTAGAACAAATTATTTAGCCACCTTGTGCCTCAGTTTCTTTATAAAGCGAAGATAATAGTATCTACCACACTGAAGTGCTATAGAGATTAAATTAGACAATGTAATAAATGTAAATAAAGTCATTGGCCCAGGGCCTGCCACATTTCAGGTACTTGAATATCAGTGCTATTTTTGAGTTAAAGGTACTACTTTAATTTTAAACTTACTAATTCTGTGTATAAATTAATTATCGTATGTATAAAACAAGGTCATTCCACATCAGGCTAATTTGTACTGTGGCTCTATTGCTAGATTTTGGAAGCAATGCTAGCATAGATTTTTGTTATAACAATTATATATAATTTTTACAAAGGTTTTTAATTTTACCAGCTCTTTGGTAATGTATGAATTAATGTAAACCCTAATCTTCAACACATGTAGATTTTGTTTGCTTTTATATTTAATTGAATCATTTTTACTTTGACATCTATATTGCCTATAAAACAGTCCATTTTAAGTGACACTTTTTACTTTTAGAAGAACAGTCTGAACTGTTTTAGATAATTCATGATGCCATCTAGCATTGTTCTCTGATCCTTTTTGTCATCAAAGCCTAAATCAAAGTAAATAAAATTGGCTTTGCTTGATATTATTTCTAGTTTCTCTTTAAATATATTTAACAATAACATTTTCTGTAATTATGAAAGTAATACATTTTTATTGGAGAAAATAAAAATCACTCATAATCTTCTTGGCTTAGTATATCTCTAGTTCTTTTACCAGGTTACTGTGGAATTTCCTATGTGGGTTCTCCAAGTGCCGTTGCAAGCAAACTAAAAAAAAAAGAGAAAATACTAGCTTAATATCATGGTTGTAACATAAACTCGAGGGGTGTGTGTGTGTTTTGGTCTTTATTAGAATGGGTGGAGAATAGTCTGAACTCTGAATACCCCTGCCTCAATGACTCTCCAGGGACGCTTTAATTGTTTTCTCCTGCTGTTCCAAACTTCACTTAATTTCATATGACTATTTTTGAATATGAAATGCAAGATCTCCATGATTAATGCTACTTGGCTATGAGTATTTGGGGACTTCTCTCAAAGGCTCGTGGTGGTGAATCAGTGGTGTGCTTTTTGGTGCATTTAACTTCTTTGGAGATGCTTTTTCTCCTGAGAGTGGAAACTTGATTTCTCTCTTAGGATGTGTGATATGTATGCCCCTACTAGAGAAAGGGGAACATTTATGACTCTACTAGAGAAATGGGAATATTATGCTTTATATGTTTCTTTGGAATAGGAAGCTTGAAATGCTGTAAGGTTGAACATTAGGCTTTATCTTCTTTTCTTTAATCCCAGCTCATGTAATGACTCACTTTGATTGTGATGTTGTAGTTAGACTTTTAAAAAAGAAAATTATGAATGAATGGATTTGACTTCGGTGTTTAGATATAGTATGAGATACAGCATGTAAGAGTCAGCCAGAAAATAATAAGTAATCCAAGATTGGGGAAAAGTGATAATATCATCAAGAAGTATATCCATTTCTTTTCTGCTTTTTTGGAAACATTTTCTGTGGGGAACAAAAGCTACTGGAGATAAAAATCTATTTGAAGTGGCAACTTGACCTCAGAACAAGAAAGTTTGGTTTCTCTGGAAATGTAAAATGCAGCTTTTTCAAAGACTTCAGTAATGTGTTTCTTCAGACAAGTGTGCTTGAAAGCGGGGGTAGGGAAAAACAAATGAAAAATAACGACTTCAACAACAACTTCTTCTTCTTACTTTTTTTGTCTTCTTCTTGTTCATTATTTAGTATTTGCATTCACATCAACCCTTCATTCTTAATTTTAACTGTGTATGAGTATATGTGGGTACTGTATGTTTATGGATGAAAACTTAGAGGACTAATTATCATAGTGTGTTTCATATCTCACTATGTGTGAAAATTCAATCTGAAAAACTCCTTGCAAGGGACTACATTTTCTTATTTTTTATGAAACCATCGCCTCTTATCAAATAAACGTGGCCTTTCTCTAATAATTTCGAGAGTACGTGCAACCAATGGCTTTCCATCTGTGGATGTCTTTAATGTCTTTTTTGTGCTTTTGCCTTCTCTTGATGTGCTAGCAGTTCTTCCATTCCCAGTCTTTGATAACTTTGCCTTACTTTTCTTTAGAAACTTAGCCTTTGTTCATCATGTATTTTAAGTTACTTGATGTTGTTCTGTCTCCTCTGCTAGCTGGTAATCTCCTCAAGGGCTACCTGTGTGTTACTTCCTGCTTTACCCAGAATGGTTCCTTGCATCTAGGAGGTATTCCTCTTCAAGGTCCTGAAAAGTATACAGTTCACTGCCCTAAAATTCCAGAAGGTTAATGTGTCAAAATGGATGATAAAAATCTCTTGAAACTGAACAACCAAACATCAGACCAGATGAACCACAGTTCAGCTCAGTGAGAAAAAAGTGGGGAAGGATTGGTAACCAAGGGTGAGCTCAGGTTTGAAGTTCACACACCAAAGACACCCCGGGGGTAGAAAGGTGACAGTGAACAAATATAATTACTCACTTTCTGTTTTGCTTACATAATTGTTTTCAAGGAAAATTAGCTTCAGGCATGAAGGTGCAGAATGTAGGAATGAATTAAATTATTGATTGTTTCAGGACGTTTGATAGTATTGTGGTTCTCTAAAGAGAACCGGAGATCACCTGAGATGACTATTTCACAGAATTTCAAAGAAATTTGGATTTGAGATAGTTCCATCACTGTCAGTTATCTTGGAGGAACTATGGACAGTTAGAGAAGTAGTAGCAACCTTGAGATGTCCAAATATTCACAGAAGATGATAAATTCTATGAATCAGAGCAGAGGGAGATAGTGTAACCTTTCCCAGCATGCTGTCTTGTTCTCCCTCCTCTAATTAAATTTTAGGACAAATGATTGCTCAGATGATGTCTGAGCAGTTAGAAAGCAAAATAGGGAGTAGGAGTTAGTAAAGAATTATTTCATACCTAAATAACCTTTTCTGATCAGATTGTTAAGCTAGTGTAATACCAGAACACTGCTGCTATGGTATGTCTGCTTATTTTTTAAATGTTGGTAAATGTTCCTGATTATGTTCTAGGAGATAAGAGGGTTATAGGCGGTTGGAAGATATGCTGTTGTTGGTGAGGATTTAAAATAGGCCGATTAACTATACCTAACAGTGGTAGAGTTTCTAGTAGGTGCTGTTTTAATATTTTCTTTATGTAGTAAGTGTTTGACTTATTCGTTCACCACTAAGCCCGAATTGTGTGCCAGAAATTGTGCAAGGAACAGATTTTCCATCACAGTCCAAAGGTAGAGGTGGAACATCAGTCTGGGACAGAAGGGCGGAGGCCTGACTAAGAGAATGGCCATGGAGAGCAAGGACTAGGCAGGAGAGTTTGAAAGTGAAAGAGGAGGAGGAGGAAGCAAGGAGAGAGAACACTAATGAAGCTACGTCCCCCAAAAGGTGGATGGAGTGGGGGTCAAGAGTGTCATGTCAGTGAGCACTGCTCTGGGCCTTGTCCTGCTTGGTGTTTTCATTCATACCTGGGATGAGGACACTTAGAAGAATGGGTGGCCAATGCCTGTTATAATATTTGCTCAGGCCATATTAGTCTCAGTTCAGTTTCCCTAATGGGGCAGGGCAATACCCAGGTGCGCTCAGCACTTATCAGACAACTTCCCGTAGTATGTACTCCCTGGCAGTCATGGTTCAAGAGGGGTGAATCAGCTGAGACCTATCAAGAAGTTTTCAGCTAAGAGAATGAGGGTACTCAAAGTAATTGAGAAGTTTTGAATGTTTAAAAAGGAGATATCCGTGTTGGAGAGACCAGGCAAAAGAAGAGAAGCAATGCAAGGGTTGAGAATCTGTACCTTTATCTAATGCACAGTTGCAAAGCATGGTTCCATCCCTCTCCAGGCCTTGCCTAATGCACGCAGGGGCAACCGTACTGAGTAGCCCCTATTCCACTGCTTCTAAGTGACTTCAGGATGGAACCCTCCCTGCCTTACATAAAGCTCCTTGATCATCTATTATTTCTCAGACCTCAT
Source organism: Mirza zaza (assembly GCA_008750895.1). Taxonomy (NCBI): domain Eukaryota; kingdom Metazoa; phylum Chordata; class Mammalia; order Primates; family Cheirogaleidae; genus Mirza; species Mirza zaza. Next base: position 1,949 of record VSMD01002793.1, on the reverse strand, counting down.
CACCTTATTTTTTTTTTTTTTTGAGACAGAGTCTCACTTTGTGGCTCAGGCTAGAGTGAGTGCCATGGCCTCAGCCTAGCTCACAGCTACCTCAAACTCCTGGGCTCAAGCAATCCTACTGCCTCAGCCTCCCGAGTAGCTGGGACTACAGGCATGTGCCACCATGCCCGGCTAATTTTTTGTATATATAGTTTTAGTTGGTCAATTAGTTTATTTCTATTTTTAGTAGAGATGGGGTCTCGCTCAGGCTGGTTTCAAACTCCTGACCTTGAGCGATCCGCCCGCCTCGGCCTCCCAGAGAGCTAGGATTACAGGCGTGAGCCACCGCGCCCGGCCTACCTTATTTCTTAATATGTCTGTTATAATGTCTCTCTCCTCCATCCTTCAGGTTTGTCCCATGGGTTCTAGATATCATTCTCCCATCAGCAAATTCTTACATATTCTTTACCTCTTTTTTGAGTGTTTTCTTTACTCCTGCTTTAACAGAAAACTGGCTCTCTCTTGCAGTCCTCCAAGTGACTCATAAATTTATATGTCTGGCCTAGATTTTTGCACTGAGATCCAGACCCATAAATACCAATGCTTCATTTATGTCTCCACTTGGATGTTCTTGAGATCTTCCCAAACAGAACTCTTGGTACTCTTTAAATCTCTCCTTCAGTTTTACTCGTCACAATAAATGGTACCTCCATCTACCCAGATGTTGAAGTCAGGAAATTTGGAATCATCTTTTATAATTTCCCTAACCCTAACTCAATTTATCCTGACAGTCTGTTGATTCTGTCTTCAGAATATTATTTTCCTTTTTTTCATTGCTCTTACCAATACCCTGGTATGAGTGGCCGCCATGTGTCACCTAGAGATTGCAATAGCTTCCTGACTGCCCTCTCTGCTCCCACCGCCATGCTCTTTCAGGAATTCTTCACATCGCAGCTCATGGGCTACAGACACATCATTTAATCATATTGTTACCTTCCTTACAATCTTTCAGTGGTTTTCTCCCAGTCCTTTCTGGCCCAAAAGGATCTTCATGATCTGGCTCCTGTCCTTCTCTGCAGCTGTTCCCACACCCCCTGAATAACTCCTTCCTGCCTTCCTCCCTCCCTCCCTTTCTCCCTCCCTGTTTTTCTTTCTTCTTTTATTTATTTTTAACATGTTTTCTGCCTCTGGACTTCTGTGCAGGTTGTTCCATCTGCCTGGAACGTTCTTTGCTTACTCTTTTCTCTTTCTTGTTTCAGCTTAAATGTCATATTTTCAGAGAGTATTTCCTTAACTGTCTAATCTAAAATAGGTTGTCTCTTTTATATAGTTCATTGCAACTTTTCTTCATTGTCTTTATCCTAGTTTATATTAGATATGTATTTTTAAAAACTTACTGGAAAATAATTAGGGAGCATAGCCATAATAAATCTCCATGAACCCATCATCCAGTTTCAAACATTGGCAACTCATGACTGATTTTGTTTCATCTGTATTTGTTCCTTCCAATTATTTTGAAACAAACCCCAAACATTGTATTATTTCATTGTACATTTATTCTTTGAAGGATAAAGATTCTTTTTTAAAACCCGCAATTACAATGGTTCCTTATTATTATCAGTGTTAAAATACATTTTATTTGAATCAAGATAAAATTGGGTCCATTTATTGTAATGAATTGCAGTTACATGATATTTCTCTCTTTTAACTATGGGTTCCACTTTTTTCCTTGAAATTTATTTGTTGAAGAAACAGGTTTATTTCTCCAATAGAATTTTATATAGTCTAGATTTTTCTGATTGTATCCCAATGGTGTTATTTAACTTGTTCCCTTATGTCCTTTAAATAAGTAGTTAGATTTAGACTTGGTCAGATTTGGGTTGGATTTATTCCATAGAGCAGAATAAAGGAAAGCTTCCATTTGGAGGCACAGAATATTTTTGGTAGCCTCTTTTTTTTTTTTTTTTTTT
>VSMD01002791.1:0-44687 GCA_008750895.1 Mirza zaza | reverse complement strand
AGGCCCCATCAGGGCGCAGGAAAGCCTGCAGAGACAGAGGCCAGGAAAGAAGAAAGAGTGTTACAGCTGCAAAGAAGTTGAAGCTCATTCTGACCCCCAGACTCTTCCTCCCTCTCCCTTTTACAGACGAGGAAACTGAGGCCCAGAGGGTGCAGTGCAAAGTCAACCAGTGCCAGAGCGAGGGCTCTGCTTTGATAGACAATTTAACCCCTAGGAATGTTGACTCCAAGAGCAGAAGAGACCTAATGTCTAATTCCAGCTTTGCTTCTAAGTTTACGTGTGATTCTAGAACTAACCACGTAACCCTTCTGGGCTCAATTTTCTCATCTATAAAATGGGAATAACATTGGCCCTACCTCAAGGAGATGATGTCAAGCCATTGGACAGAAAAGCACGTTGAGAGCTGCTGTAAGACATGAACCAGATTGTTCCCAGGATGCCAACCCCTGACCTTTTCTTTCTTTCTTTCTTTCTTTCTTTCTTTCTTTCTTTCTTTCTTTGTGTGTGTGTGTGAAAGAGTCTTGGTTTGTCACCAGGCTACAGTGCAGTGGCATCAGCCTAACCTCAAACTCCTAGGCTCAAGCAATCCTCCTGCCTCAGCCTCCCGAGTACCTGGGACTATAGGTGCACAACACCACACCTGCCTAATTTTTTCTATTTTTAATAGAGACGGGGTCTGGCTCTTGCTCAGTCTAGTCTTGAACTCCTGACTTCAAGCGATCCTCCCACCTCGGCCTCCCAGAGTGCTGGGATTATAGGCGTGAACTGCCACACCACGCCTAACCCCTGACCTTGTCATTCCTCAAACCAAGCCTAGAATCTCAGGGAATTCCTGGAAGGCAGCTGGGTCCTACCAGGAAGTCCCCAATCCCCAAAGCCCAGGAGTCCATACTCTTTGTCCTCAGCGAAGGACCCTTTGCCTCTCTGGTCTCAGTCTTCCAACCTTCATAATGAACAGATGGGAATGGAAAATCGCCAAGCCTCTTCCAGCCACGAAACATCTCAACACGCTAAGATGCAGGTGAGAAAACATCACGCCTTCTGGCCAGCATGGTGCAGACATGGCCCAGGCAAGGAGAAAGCGGGGAGGGTCTAGCCACGTCCTCACATGCTATGTCCCAACTCTGGACTCCCAAACACAGGCCAAGTCACAGGGGTGACAAATAAGGGGTTCCAGGCCCAGGGTCACATGCTTGAGGTAGAACCTCTGTTTGAGCTGCACCATCCTTGGCTCATGCAATGCCCCATAGCCAGAACTATGAGGCAGCAAATGGTCTCAGGTTGGGGCCTGCTGGGTCTTCTGTGATGACAGGTATCGCACAGGGGCTGGCGGCATATTTGCATGGGAGCATGAGACATGCCCAACTCCGGCACAGCCCGGACTGCAGGGAAGCCCGGGAAGGCATTTAGAAAGCCTGGAGTCTGGACACTGGTGTCTGATTTGCCCCCGGCCTTCCTGCTGGGGACCAGAGAAGGTGAGTTTACAATCCCCTTACAGAATGCGATGTCCCTCCCAAGATACACAGCAAAGCAAACCTGGTACCCCGGGCCTGTGAATTTCTCAGAGTCGTGCCTCAAATCCCCTGGCGCCTCCCCAAAGTCTGAAGGATCCCAGCGCTGGTCCCCTTTCCAAGCTTCCCCATGGTCCCTCCTCTGAGAGATCCAGCCACTGGATCTCTCGCCTGAGAGGCGCAGAGCAAGGGGCCAGGAGCAGGGCTGGCTCTGGGACGGTGTGGGGACACACGCCCACCTCCAGCAGGACCCCAAAAGGAGGCCGAGTCAGCAGAGCAAGGTCCAAACCCGGGCTCTGGAAACCCAGGCTCTGCCATCTCCTTTTCTGTGATGCTGGGCAAATAAATACCTCTCCCTCCTCGGGCCTCAGTGTCCCCTCTGTAAGGAGGGCTTTGAACACAGTATCTGGAAGCGTCCCCTCCCAGTCTGACACTGTAGGATCAGCATTTCACGGACTCAGATGACTAGGTTTGATACACGCCAGCTCCCAGAGCAAGGCCAACACCTGGGAGTGTGATAAACTGGTTCCTCCAGCCTGGAAGACCCAGCCCTGTGGCCCAGGCTCCGTCTCCACAAACATTCCTCCCGCAGCCTCTGAGGCCCCAAGACCCTCAGGGCTGCCCGCTGTGTTCCTGCCCTGCCTGGGGCCCTGAGGCTCCCCCTGCACCGACCCGCCATGCCAGGGTAGCCAGCCTGCAGGGGTGCAGAGGGAGAGCTACAGGGACCTGCTAAGGAAGGGAGGGGCAGCCTGGCTGGCAGGAACAAGAACAAACCCTTCCCTACAAAGGCGGCTCCTCGGGGCTGGCCTCTCTCCAGCTTCCCAGGAGCCTTCGTGGCAACCAGAGGGACCTGTCGAGACACCCAAATCTCCCCATGCCGCTCCCATTCCCACGCTCTCCGCAGCGCCTCTGAGCCCTTCGCGCCCCTCTAGGGACCCTCCGCCCCCCCAGACACATTCTTCACCCCCGGGCACCTCCTGCCCACCCTCATCCCCCACCCCTAGCAGCCCCCCACATTTACACATGCACCCCTTCCCGTCCCCTCCCCTGGGGGCCTCCCCGGGGCCACCTAAGGCCCATCTGTTTCAAGCCACTCACTGGCCTCCTCCGCCCCATGGGTGGCTCTGCACTGTAAATCATCACTTCCTCCATAGAGCTCCTAAATCCTCCCCTTGTCCCCCACACTTGTCCCCACCTCCCTGTCACGGGCTAGATTGGGAGACTGTAATGATGCCTGTCTGTGTGAATGAAATCTCCCTGGAGACTGGGAACGGGTAGTAACCCGTTTGGATCCACCCTCTGCACATTTATCTCACCCTTTCTGGGACCTAATCCCACATTTTCTCTCATACCTGGGCTTTCCTGGCAGCACGAAGCCCTCCCTTCAGCTCCCGTGTGACGCTGCTGGCGCAGCCAAGGCTAGATGCTCAGGCTGCGCACTGCACAACTGCAGGGGAGCCATTCGCTGGACCACAGGGTGATGACCTGCAGTCAGGTTTCATGGCAGCCCTGGGGCCCAAACCTCTATCTCTTCCCTGAGTAGGTGATCTACTGGCCAGTTTTCAGAGGGAACACTTCAGAGGTCATAGGACAGACCCCTACAGCCTCAACTCCTGGCCTTCAGCCTCCTTTTGTTCCAGCGTCAGCCCCCAGAGTGAAGGCCCGCTCCCTCCTGCCCATCTGCGGCCATTCAAGGTAGATGGCACTGAATAGCCAACCCTCTGTGTTACACCCCCTCCTTGGGCCTCAGTTTCCCCAGCTGTAAAGAGAGAGGCTTGGGCTCCTGATCCGGGCTCCCTATTTTCTAAAGCTCACTAATTTATTCCCCACAGATTTTGCCAGTGGGGGAAATGTCATTCCCACATACACATCACTGTGTGGCCCTTTTCAATTCAATAGGTTCCGGAGCCTAAAGAAGAGAAAGGACATTTACAAAATGCGAAGGAGCCTGAGACAGGGAGGAGTACTCAGATCTTGCAGGGTCGGTCCCAAAAGACTCCCTGGGGCGGCAGCTCATTATGGGAGAGGAGCCTGGACGGCTAGACCAGCAGAGGAGGGGAATCTGTGTTGCCTGGAGGTAAAAGGCCAAGCATGAAATTGCAGCAGGAGAAACAAAATGTTAGAGCAGCACGAGGCACCGAGCTCAGAGCTGGGCCGTTTTTCCACCTGTCACTGGAACAAGTTCCCGCAGACTCTCAGTCTAGGGACCGAAGGCCCCACAGGCTGGCACGGGCACTTCTATTAGGTGAGGGGGGATGACCTACCAGGACAGCAATGGAGAAAATCATTAGAGTCCAGGAGATCCGGCTCTGAGTCCAGGCTTTGCCCAGAACCGCTAGGCCACCTCGCGGGGACTATTTCTCTGAGTGTCTGTTTCCAGATGTTTTAAAAGGGGGAGAGTAACATTTCCTTCCTCCAGGATCACTGCACAGTAAAGTGCTTAGCACGCTGCCTAGGACCTAGTACCAGACGAGCAGCGATTGCTGTTAACTGCCGTGGTGATGACAGTGCCCTGGAGGTGACCTGTGTTCACAGCGTCCAGGTGCACACACATGCACACACACACACAGCATGGCAGGTGGACGGGACACACGCCCTGCTGAGCCCTTTGTGCGGAGTAGAGGTGGGTAAGGACCCCCGTTTGACGGAGGGTGAGGGAGGTGACAGGCCTTTTCCAGCCTGCTAGGTGTCATCTCACGGTGCCTCCCTCAGGAGGGGAGAGGGGAGGGGAGTGACAAAGGGGGTGTTTAGATGTGTTCCTCACTTGCTGTGTCTCACACAGCCAGCCCCACCCTGGCAGGACTCCTCAGGGACAGAACGGGAGTGCCTTCTCAGGCACCTAAGTCACACGCTCGCTCGGTGCCTGCCCGGGGAGACTGGGACCCGGCCCAGGGTCCCAGGCAGGGCTCGGGCATGCGGGTGGTATTCGCGCCCAGGGTGTGTACCGGTGAATTCACGCTCATTCCACCACTGTCATGCCTGGTCCTGGGGGATGGCATGGCACCTGCGAACGTCACAGGTTGGGATTCTCACACACCAGCCTCACAGGCAGCACCGCTGAGACCAGGCTTGCTGCCGCCTACTGTACGCCGGCCTCCCCAGGCACCGCCGGCCCTGTGGCAGACAGGGCCCCGGTCCCCCTGACCCAGCGCCCAGCTGCGGGCCTGGCCGGCGCCGATGCTGATGAATGAACGTCTGGCTGGATGAATGAACGAATGACTAACGCCCACTCCCTCAATGCACGGGCTACACCGTCTGCGCCTGGCGGAGGGCAGGGCCCACCGGACCCCAGGAAGGGCCCCAACTTCAGACCTCCGCACCTGAGGCTCTGCCTCCCGGGGTCAGGTGGGGGGTGGGGGCGGGATGGCTCAGTAGCGGGCGCAGCGCGGAGCACCCTCCTTCCTGGGAAAGAATCTGGGTCTCCTGACTGAGCTGGGGGCGGGGGCGGCGCGGTTGTCGCGTCCTGGATAGAGCGAGTGGCAGGACAAGGGGGCGCGTCCTGGTTTGCGTTGGGGGGCGTGGGACAAAGCAGCAGCGGCGGCGGGACATCCCCTTCGGTCCCGAGCCCGGTCTGCCCAGGGCCTCCGGAGGGTGGGGATAGCTCCCAACAGCCGGACTGGACTGGGGCACCGCAGACCTGGCGCTTTCCAGCGGGGCCATGGAGAGGGGGACGCGGTGTCCCGCGAGGTGACCGGGGTGGCAGGAAGGACGGGGACGCGCGAAGCCCCCTCTCCAGGCGCCGGGGTCCGGCCGCGCCACTGCCCCCTCCCACCCTCCCGGAACCTCCGCCCACCTGCGCGAGGGGCTCACCTGGGCCGGCGGCCCCTCCTCGGGACGCGCAGGTCCCTCCCCCGGCCACCGGCCCTGCCCTCCCGGCGCCCGCCCTCACCTGCACGGCCCGCCTTGGCCATGTCCCGGGCGGCGGGCTCCGGCTGCGCTGCCCGCGCTCCTCGCGGCTCCCGGGCCCGGCCCCGGCCGCTGCGGCGCCTCCGGCCCGAGCGGACTCCGAGCGCCGCGCCCCGCGCCCCCGCCCCGCTCGCCTCGGCTGCCGCCACCGCAGCCGCCGCCGCCTCGCCGCTCCCTCCCGCTCCCTTAAAGGCGCCGAGCGGCGGCCGCGCCGCCCCCCCGCGCCGCCGGGGAGGGACTGACGAAGGAAGGCGCCCAACGCCGCCCCCGCGGGCCCGCACCCCCGCCCCGGGCCGCGGCCGCCGCGCTCCAGCCCGCTCCGCTCCGGCCGCGCGGCCACCGCAGCGCGCAGGGGGCGGCAGCCCAGGGGCGACGGCGACACCGGACCCGCGCAGAGACGCGGAGCGGAGACCGCGTGAGACACTCGGAGACAGCCAGCGACACTGCGGTCCAGAGATGGGGACGTGGACCGGGAGACAGGGGCGCAGAGACAGGGCGCTGGAGAGAGACACTCCTAGAGCCGAAACACCACCGGGGAGAGACACGCATTCTGAGAGATCGAGAGCAGACCAGAGACCCGGAGACGGGCCGGGAGGGAGCGGCAGAGCGAGCGGGGAGAGGAGGAAGTCAGGGACACAGCGAGGCTCCCGCGACGCCAAGAGGGAAGTCGCTCTGGGATCAGAGACAGGAGAGGACCACCCCCCCCCCCCCCCCCCCCCCCCCCCCCCCCCCCCCCCCCCCCCCCCCCCCCCCCCCCCCCGCCCCATCACTCCCCACTCCATGGCTTCTGGGTCATTTCTAGGGTCTGACCCAGCCTCGGAAGAGAAGGGATTCCTGCGACTTTAAAGGAACATGGAAATCACATGCAAATCCCACCTGAGGTTGGGCTGGAGCAGGGTTTGAGGAGCCGGTGGCCTGGCACTACCTCCTCCACTCCCCTCGCCTGGGGTGCCGACATTCCTTGAGCAGGCCTGGGGTGCTGGGGAGATTTGGGTTAGGACTCCTCCCTAGTGGCAGCGGGGATCCACAGTGCAGCCCCAACAGAGGGCAGGAGATAGTCTATTTTTTGGCGGTTGCCTGGGAGGTAAGGACCCAGGTGGGAGGCCCCCGGGGGCACAGCAGGCCTCTCCTGAACTCAGGTGGGGCCAGGTCTGTGGGCCCAGGAGATGTCTGATCAGCCTTCTGCAGCTCCCAACATGCCCCCAAACCAGCTGCCTGGCTCCCTGCCACTGGATAGGGGTAGAGGGTGACTGTTCCTCAGCTGACTTTTCAACCTCCACTGAGCCCTCCATGGGGAAGATGCCCTGCTTCTCTCCCAGGAGTTGGTAAGGCTAAAGCCCAGGAACAATCTGCAGCCAGGCATCCGCCCGCCCTGTCCCGACCCACCCGCCAGGGAAAAGGTCTACCGTAGAATTCCACCCCTGGGCTAGTGCCGATCCTGACTCCAAGAGTCCCATATGCTCCTCTATGGACATGGGGCACACATGGGGCTGAAGGAGGTATTTAGGCCAGCACCCCCTCTGGGGCTTTGACTCCATCCACAGGTCCCTGCTCAGCAGCCCCCAGCTCCTGGCTAATCATGTCCATAGTCAGGGAGCTCAGCACCTCCAGCGACAGTCCTTCCTTCTCTGGACAGTGCTGGCTGCGAGAACGTTCTTCCTCACTTGAGCTGACATCTGCATCCCGTACGACCCACTATGGGCCCTGCCCTGCCTTCTGATGCCTTGTCCAATGAAACCAAGGCTTCCCGAGACCTTCTGTCCAAACTCCCTACTGCGGCCTCACCCAGGGAGATCAACCAACCTAGTTTGCCAGGACTGTCCAGTTTTAGCACTGAAAGTCTCACCTCCCAGGAAACCCCTCAGTCCCCGAGCTCTGGACCCCCAGAGCCAGGCAGCAGCCCTGACTCCAGTAGACATAGAATTTCAGAAGCTCCGAGGTCACAAATCCAGAGCTGTCCCCTAGTGCATGCCATTGTCGCCAGCTGGGAAAGTGGGAACGGACCCCTGCAGCCCTTCCCCAGTACTCGGATGGGGTGGGGATGGGAGAGCAGTGAATACGTATGGGACAGGCTGTATTCTCAGGGCTTTCTATAATATGCATCCTGTCATTTAACCCCGGGGACTCCCTGAGGCATATTGTAGCACCCCTAGTTCAACATAAGGGAATGGAGTGGGGCAGCAAGGGGGGGCTAAGAAAGATGGTGCTCCGAGTCATGTAGGAGTAGATTTCAGGCCCATGTGCTGCCCACTGTGCCCCCCACCCCGTCCTCACCCTCCCCTGCAGTGGGGGGAGCGTCAGAGGCCTGACTGCCTGGATAAGGTCCAGGTTTGGCCACCTCGTCTGTGAGTGTGCGAGGGGTGACAGAGGAGACAGACCACTGACTGGGGGAGAAGCGGTAACCCTGCCCCAGAGGGGGCACGTCTGGGCCTGAACACCTGCCTGGCCCTTGGCTCACAGCTGAACAGGGACCACAGGCCATCCGTCAGGGCCCTGCTGCTTCCTGGCACGGCCGTGTGTGTGTGTGTGTGTGTGTGTGTGTGTGTGTGTGTTTGTGCCTGTGTAGGCATGCATGCTTATGTATGTGTGTATGTGTGCATGCCTGTGCAGGCATGCATGCCTGTGTGTGTGTGTTTGTGCCTGTGTAGGCATGCATGCCTATGTATGTGTGTGTGCATGCCTGTGTGTGTGCATGCCTGTGCAGTCATGCGTGGCTGTGTGTGTGTGTGCGTGCCTGTGTAGGCATGCATGCCTATGTATGTGTGTGTGTACGCCTGTGCAGTCATGCATGCCTCTGTGTGTGTGCCTGTGCAGTCATGCATGCCTCTGTGTGTGTGCCTGTGTAGTCATGCATGCCTGTGTGTGTGTGCTGTGTGCATATTCACACACACATAGACACAGGCAAACATCCCGCCCGCTGACAAAGGGTGCTCCCCAGGTGGCCAGTGAGACCCCCTTCTCCCCAACTCAGTCCCATCACCACAAACCCCAAACTAGTCACCTTGGGAGGGGGTGGGCGGGGCAGTTACAGGGAGACATCGTGTTAATAGGAATTCCAGAAATCATCCCTCGGGACCACACTCCCCAGCCCATTTCTCAGGTGGGAAGACAGTGGGCCAGCCCTGTCCTGTGAGAACAGAGACCTCTGGGCTCCATGCATGGCTTTCCCTCTTTACACCTGCACCGCGGCCCCGCCCGGCTGGAGACCGCCTCTGTAGGTAGATCTGGTGCCCCGCGCGGAGTGTGGGGCCCTGGCCCCCTGGCAGCTCCCAAAAGCGCCGACGGTGACCAGCTGCCAAGGAAGTTCCGGGCCTGCCTTCAGACAGAGCAAACACATCCGGACTCAAGGCCGTTAGATTAACTGGTGAGAGTTAACTTCCTGCGTCAGAAGAATCGTCCTTAATTGAAGAAAGGAATAACCAGCAATTTAGAGACGCTGACCTTGGCTGCCCATGGGAGAGAAGAGCAGGAGCCAGCCGGCTGGGCCTCCAAGCTCTCGGTGACACGAGTCACTGTGTCCGGGCTCTAGACCCAGTCCCTTCTGTGAGGCCTGGTACCCAGGCCCTTTCCTCTGACCACAGTTCATCCTGCTTCTGCCTCCACCGTGGCCAGCTGCTCACAGGCCCAGGCAGACATTATAGCCCTGAGAACTCAGGAAAGCGAGCAGGGGCCAGACCTGTCCACGACCCTGGAGGATGTGTGCAGACGTGGACAGGCTGCAGAGCTCCAGGCAGGTGGGGACTGGGATCTGGCTGCAAGATGACTCCTCGACACGACAGACCCCAGGCCTGGTTATCGAGCCGGACAGATGGTGTCCAAGCACCTGGAAAGGTAAACAACAACCCCTCACAGTCGACACGGCCCAGTGGCAGGGCAGTCACGCCCGGCAAAGCTGGTTTCCTTTTTGGACACAGTTACAACGAGCTAGGCGCTGCCTCGCCTTCTGGGGCTGGGTGCAGGCACAGCTGCTGTCTCCGACGGTAACTTCGTGAACAGAGAGAGCCAAGAGTGAGACGGTGGCCTGGTCGAGCGACTTATCCTCCTCCACTCCCGATGGCCTCCCGCAGAAGGAGCCTCCCTCCAGCAGGACTCGGGCACGGCAAACATTTCAGCAAAGGTGCTCACGACAGAGAACGGGCAGCATAACAAGGATGCAGCTCTCGCGGACTGGATGGGGACTCATCTGGTGGCCTTGACAAGCTGGGACCGTGGGCCAAAGCCAAGAGGATGAAATGAACATGGACGAAGAAGCATATCCATCCTTCGAGGCCCAGCACAAGCACCTTTCTCCAAAAGTCTCTCCCAACGTCCCAGTTCAGTGTTCACTCCCACTTTCTAAATTTCCAGAGCCCCTTCCTGCCGGAGCACCCCACACCCTTCTGCACCCTCTTCCTCCTGGTCCGCATACTTTAAACTCTCATGGCTGCTGTCCACTACCATGGGGACCACCTGTCCTCACCAAAGCAGCCCCAGGCACACTTGCTCTTCTTTGGAGCCTTCTAAAATAGCTCTGAGAGTAGCTGCTTTGTTCCTGCCATCTTCTTCCTGCCCCAGGCTGCACCTAGCGCTGCCCAGCATCTGGGACACTGGGTGGAACGTGCTCTTCCATCCAGCGCTGATTAGTCACCGTCTTCTTACTGGTGTCTGCGGCTTGTCTAGTCTGTGCTTCTACCTTCCACCCTGAGACAGTTAGGACTCTGCCTGTTTTCATCCCCTCTGGGGAGGGCCTATCCTCAGCAGTGACATTGATAATCGCAGCCTGCTACACTCAAGGCAGATGCTATAACAAGGGCACTAAGTCACCAGGAGGGCCATTTGTGATCTGATGCAGAGGCAAGATGACTCTCTAAGGTTAACAAATGACCACTTAGGTGAACTTTAGACCCCCATGTGTGAGGACCGCCACCCGAGACAGACCCTCGCCCAGCAGACTAAGCCGGATGTTCTGTCATTACATCAGAGTACGTTCCTGCTGGATTCTCTAAAGGGTGGGATGCAAAATCTAGGCAACATGCATGTGCATGTATTCTGTGTTTGCAAAAGATCTTGCAGAATCTGTTGAACCTCATCAGATTTTCAGTTGAGATGCTGAGACAAATTGAGGCTCAAGTCTAGAGATGTCATTTTATCAGTTGCTGTTTCACTTGCTTTTGCCTTACAGGGTGCAGTGTGCCGGCAGAGGGATTTTGGAGAGAGGGTCTGGAGAGGCTGAGAGGTAGGTTTTTCAAGGAAAGGAGTGGTTGAGTGGAGGCAGGGAGGGATGTAGCAGCTGCTATTATAAGGAGAGGAATTGTGGGGAACAAGCTTAACCAGGCTGTCCAGTAGGTTCTGCTGGGCAACAGAACCAGTGGGCCCCCCCCTCCTCCCCTTCCGTGGAAATGTCAGCGATGATTTATCTCACTCATGCAGCTTTTGCAGCTGGATCTGTGTTTTACATTTGTTTGATGTCACAGCTGTTGAGATCGGCCCGGAGCAAGCCCAGTTGTCTTCGAGTTACACTTAGACCAAATAAAAATAGAAACAGGGTGCAAATCTAAAGCTCACTGCAAGGTTTGCTCTTCGCGTCTGCACACCCATCAGCACTGGGCGCACAGGAACAGGCGAATCCAGACGCTCTGACCTCAGCCACGCCACTCCCCTGCCCCATGCACAACGTTGTCTCTTCTTTATGACAGATGCCAGAACTCAGAAAATCAAACACAGTCAGTCGTAGATGACAAGGCACCACAGAAGCAATAGATCAACTGGGAAAAAAATTGCCTGATTCCTGATGGGACAAGGGCAGGAAATTACAATCAGATTGTGTAAACAGATTATGTAATAGACGGTGGCTCTATCTGCTCTATCTACCCTCATTACGGCTCTCACGCACCTTGCCTCAACTACAGATTTCCTCTTGGGCTCCGCTGCTCTGCAGGGTCCTTGCTCTGGAAGCCACAGTCGCTTCCAGCTCTGGCTGTGCTGGCCGGGTACCACAGAAATGGCAGTGTCGCAAGATGCTGAGGGATCGTCCAGTGACAAACTATCTTTCATCATTTTGTTTTAACCTGAAACGCACATGATAGGATATAACAGGATTGGTGATAGGTGCTGCTCCTCCATCCATGGCATCTCCCACCAGCCTGGGCACCGAAGCCCATACCATTCCTCTCCTGCAGAGATCCACTCTGAATTCACACGTTTTCCAATCTGCCTTCTAAAGCCTTTTCCCATAGATTTGTATGCACAAACTACATACGTGTGCATTGCATGTAAAAGATTATGTAGTGCCACTGCAGGTGGGGTCAGCATGTTCTGCTTCTTACTTTCCCCCTTCATCTTGTGTTTGAGATCAATCCACATGGGTATTTGCAGATTTGCCTTGCTCCTTTTAACTGCTGCATACTATTTTAGTGTGAGATATACTGATTTTATTTTTCTAATCCCCTCTAAACGGCCACTTAGGTCTCATAGCTCCTCGCTGTTACAAATGATACTGCAACAGTCACCCCCTTGCAGTTCTTGTGTTTCCGTGGGACGGATTCTCCGGGGCTCATAACACGGTGTTGGAATTGTTGGGCCACACGGAACATGCACATTCCATTTCCCTAAATAACTCATTGCCACATTACCCTCTAGAGAGGTTGATCTGCAATGCCTCCATTTGACAGATGGTAAGACTGAGGCCCAGAGAGGGGAGGTGAGCCCTAGTTTTAGAACCCACGTGTTTTGACATCTCACCCTGTGCTAGAAATTTCATCTCCCTCCTCCATGTCTGAGCACAGTGGCACCCACCTTCACGGGAGGCCCGGGAGAAGAGTTGGGTGTCTGAGATGAAGTCAGCACAGAACAGCGTCCTGTGCAGCAACAGAAACAAGCTTGGCGGTGCCCTGCCGCTCTCTGCAGAAGCAAAACCTGTCCTTGTTGATGCAGATCTCGAAATGCATTGGTCTTGACTCCCAGAGAGGACCCCACGCTGCTGGGGACCCAGGCAGCTGCTGAGGAAAAGCAGAGACAGAGTCCTTGTGGGCAGGGAGCCCCTAAGAGAGGATCATTCTGTTCATCCCTCCTTCTCTGCCCCCTTCCCCCCTCGACTTTGCAAAAACCCTTCAGACCTCTCCTGGGCTCAAAGCTTGTAGGGAAGAAGTCTCTTCACTTATTATTAGGAAGGCCATTCCAGCTCTTTAACGCTACCTCTGGGAAGCTCGTCCTCATGTTCGCTCTGTTTCCTTCCCACTGTAACAACAGCACGCTAATAAAAATAAGAAGAAGAAGAACAATAACAGATGTTTACTGAGTGACTATTAGGTGCCTGGAAGTGTTCTAAGTGCTTTTCATGTGTTACCTCTTTTAATCCCTACAACAACATAATGAGGGAGGCGTTATCGTGACCATTCGCATTTCACAGATAAGGAAACTGAGGCTCAGAGAGGCCAGGTATCTTTCTTTAGGTCACACAGCTCATAAGTGGAAGAGCAAGTATTCACACCCAAGTCCTCTGATGTCCGTGCTCCTGCCTTAACCACCAGAGGGAAGGAAAAACAGGACAAAAAAACAAGACACAGGAAACCAAGAGGCAAAGGCTCTGCCAGGAACTCCTGGTGCAACCTCCAGCCATTCAGCAAGGTGAGCCCCTCCTTGTCCACGCAGCGTCCCAAAGCCTCTGCAGCTCGACAGTGATCCCCGAGGTTTTCCCAATTCCTGACGGGTGGAAGAGCCGAGCGAGCAGGAGTCTCCAGGGCATAGATGCTGCTGCCTTTGTCTGGGCAGGACCTCCCGGGGCAGGTCCCCCGGGCTGCTGGAGCTATCAACGTGAGCGCGTGGCAATCTGAATGCTTCTGGTCAGAATGACTAAAAGGCTGAATTTTACAAGGGTTTTGAAAGTGAATTGACTCCACTTATTAAAGATATACTAGATTACACGCTGAGTGAAAGGACACTCCAGGGACTCCAGGCATCGCAGCCTCTCATGAAGATGGAAACATCCCTTTCCAAGCCTGTTCCCGGTAAACCACGGTGGGAGCCGTTTCGCCAAGAAGGGGAAACCAAGCCAATTAAATTACCAGCGGAAGGACCGCAGTCCATCAAGGAAACATCTTGGCCCGGAAGGGCTGCTGGTGAATGGAGAGGCAGTTCTAGAAATGCCCTCTGGTTATTTTATGTAAATCGTTTCTAAAGGCAGGAAGGCAAAGGCTAAAAGGAAGTATTCTGCAAAAAAGCCTTGACTTTCAGTCACGCAATGTATAAGGGGGAGAGGGGAAGGGAGGCGGAGAGCCGGAGAATGGGATGGCGGGGTGGGGCGCCAGGACTGGTCTCTGTGTTCAGGTTCAGGGCACCTGGGGAGGGACCCACGTGGGTGGGGGCTTCCTTTACGCTGATGAGGAAGTTGAGCGGCTGGAAGAGCATCTTGGACTTAGAGCCTGTCAGAGCTGCAAGGCCCTGGGAACCCCGCTCGCCTGATCCCACCCCAGCCCCTCGCTGTGCAGCCGGGGAACCTGAGCCCCAGGTAATAGGGGGCGGGGGAGGTGGTTAAAACAGGGCGCTGGGGGCACAGCTGGGGCTGAAAGAGGATCTCCAGCCTCCTGGCTCAGGGCTCTCTCCTCCCCTCCTGGGGAGATGTAGGTAGGGAGCTGTCACTGCTTGTGCCGAGGAGTCTCCTCTCTCTGTGTGTCGCCAAGGGAATCTTTCCCTTCCACGCCTCACCGCCAGGAGAGCGGCAGTGTGTGGCTGGGGCCCTGGCTGCGTTTAGACTTGCAGCAGTCCCGAAAGTCCCGGGCGATAGGTGTGCAACTCGGATGCTCCCCCTCATGGGCTCCGGCTCTCTGAAGCAAAAAGGCTCTTTGTTGGCAGGCTCTCGGGGCAGGCTCTCGGGGTCTCAGAGAATCAAAGGAGGCTGCAAGGAGGGGCTGGAAAGTGGACAGGAGCCCTAAGGCACAGCAGCCATCTTTCAGCAGAAAGACTTCGGCTCCACGGCCGCTGTCTGCACCATGGACACCCGGCCACTGCGCCGGTTCCAAATAAGCAGCAATCCAGATGCGGGAGAGGGAGACCCGAGAATCCTGTCGTGGCCCATGGCGTCCTACACCCGCTCGACCATGTTCTAAGGGCATTGAGAGTATGATGCACTCTAAGGGTCACTTTCCACGAGGAGTTGCATCATGAATCCCAAATTACTTAAAACAGTGGGGACTGTGTCATCACGTGGAATCCCCCCAAAGCTCAGCCCTAGAGCCCTGCCAGTTAAAGTTAAGGGTTCCAGAAACCTCCAGGAAAGTGCAGCTGCCTGTTGTCCAGGGGTTTCTGGGCGAGAGGCACTTCTCAGTCACCTGGGATTGGCAGCTGAGGACCCTCTGGTGCGTCCCCTGCAGTTTCCTGCAGGGAAGGGGCTGGGGGCTCCTGATCAACCACTGCCCGAAGGAGGCGGCCGCTGGGCGTGCTCTTCTGTTGGGGCTGCCGCAGGCTGTGTGGTTTGAGACGTTTCAACTCGCAGCATTTCGTATTTGGGAAACAAGAACAGCTACGATTTTCAGAGTTCTATTTCTTGACACTCTATTTCAAGAGATAGAAAGTAAAGCTTAACAAAAGCCTTCTTGGCCTAAGACGCAGTAAATCTCAACCGGGGGAAGTGGATTTCTGCTTCCCCTCCCCACGCACAGTGAGACAGTTATTGGAAATGCAGGGAGGGCAGTGGGGGGGGAGGGAAGGAGAGTTTTTGTTTTGTTTTGCTTTTTGTGGATCAAAAGTGAAAATAAGAAGAAACAGTGACACAGTGACACAGCCTAATGGAAGCCCTTAGGTCTGGTCCCAGTTTCCTGTGAGACCTGTCCCCCACTCTGTTTTTGTTCTCGTTGGCAGAAAAGGGGTCAAGAAATCCTCCTCTGTCTACCTCAGAGGAAGAGACTGGAAGGTGCCTCGAGACGGGGACACTCTGTGCACATACACACGTCAGAGAGAATCAAAGGGGAGGGGCCGGAACTCAGATCATTCAGCTCAGGGTTCATTAAATTCAGGACAGGCCTGCCTGGACCTAGGGGTTGTGAGACCGTGGAACTGGACGTGAACTGCAAGTGTGTGTGTGCCATGTATGCGCGCGTGTGTGTATATCAAGGAGTATGTGTGTGTGCACGCATGTGTTATATGTGTGCATGCAAACATGTATGACATGTGCACATGTGTTACATGTGTGCATGTATGTACACATGCATGTTATGTGTGTGCATTTATTGAGGAAAGCATCCATAGTTTATCTTGGTTTTTAAACGGGTCCCGACTCTTCAAAACAGCAAGAATTCCAGTTTTAGTCAATCCCCTTGCTTGGATGGGAAACAGGTCCCCAAGTCAGCGTGGGGCGTCTGGGGCTTGTTGGTACCTAAACCTGTGAATGATTATCTGAGTTAATTAAAATCTTGGGCGGGCCAGGCCAGCATCCCTATCCGCTCACGCCTTGGTGGCCTCTGTCACACATGCCAGGTCACAAGGGCTGCAGCAGAACTCTGCACACCGGTCTCAGGCACCAGCCCAGAATTCGGGGGTCTGTTTGCCAGGCTGCACGCCACTCCCAGAGGCAAAGATAGGATGACACCTGTAATCCTAGCACTTTGAGAGGCCAAGGTGGGAGGAGACCTTGAGGCCAGGAGTTCGAGACCCTCTCTCTACAAAAATATAGAAAAATTAGCCGGACGTGGTGGCACACGTCTGTAGTCCCACCTACTTGGGAGGCTGAGGCAGGAGGATCGCTTGAGCCCAGGAGAGTGAGGACAGAAAGAGCTCAGGCCTCCAGGGCCTGCCTGGGTTATCCTCACACAGACCCGGCCGCCTGGCCAGCCCCACATCTGTTTCAAACATGCCTGGGATTTTTTTTTTTTTTTGACATTAAAGTAAATGTTGGCTGGAGAGCCACCTACGACGGTGACGGTGACGAAGGCTGCTGGCTTCTCACTGGAGGGCTGGGAGGAGATTCTGCAGGTCTTTGAGGATTGCCAGGAGTCCTCCGTCACACCGAGCGGATATAAAATCCATCGCCAAGAGCCGGCAAAGGCGAGGAGGCCAAGCTTGCTGGGGGGCCGGGGCGTGAGCTCTATTTGCCCCCGAGCTTGCTCCTCCCTCCGCTCCACATTGTCCTCGATGCCATAAGTGTGGGCAGTGATCCTTATTCGCTGTAGCAGTCCCTGCCTGCAGACTTCTCTGCACACTTATTGTGAGGCTGGAATTATGACGGATTGAATTTCAGAGGAGGGATTGATTAAATACAGACGGAGCGCTTGGCAAGGACCTGGGGCTCCCAGCAGACTCCCCCATTTAGACACGGAATAAAGACTAGAAAGCTTGAGCAGGGCGATCTGGGGCGAGTCATGCTTCCTGGGGAAGGGGGAGGCGGGAGGGGGGACGCTGCTTACTCCTATTCAAGGGCATCTTCTTGAAACTGGACAAAAGCCTTTGCCAGGAGAGGTGATGAGCTGCCAAAGCCACCCTCACTGCCTCGAACGCATCCCGCCTCCTCAGGCACATAAAGCTCCCCTTGTCACTGGCGTGGGGACTGAGATGACGGTGTGAGAGTCTCAGCTTCGGCTAAACCCCTCCAGCACCTGTACTGTCTCACACACTGCATTCACACCTGTGTCCTCGCCCTTCTAGCCTTCGGGCTTTGGCTGGGCATGGTGGCTCCCATGTGTGATCCTAGCACTCTGGGAGGCCAAACTGGGAGGATCCCTTGAGGTCAGGAGTTCGAGACCCGTCTCTACAAAAATATAGAAAAAATTAGCCAGACGTGGTGGTGTGCGCCTGTAGTCCCAGCTACTCGGGTGGCTGAAGCAGGAGTTTGAGGTTGCAGTGAGCTCTGATGATGCCACTGCACTCTGGACAGGGTGACAGCAAGACCCTGTCTCAAAAAGGAAAAAGAAAATCTCCACTTTGTTTGGTTTCAGTTCCATCTGTAAAATGGGTTAATAATCTCTATTTCAGTGCTGGTGTGAGATCAAGTGAGGTATGTAAACAAAGGTGGTACAGAGCACGCACTCAGGGCGTCACTGACTACCGTAGCTCTGTGGGCAGGGTCTGGGGCAGGGTCCGGCGCCAGCAGGACTGTGTGGCACGGGGGAAGCACATTGTGACGGGTGCATGGAAACTGAGGCACAGCTCAGCTCCGCCCTGATCACTCCCAGGCCGTGTTAGGAAGGTGAGGAGTACACCTTGGTCGTCTTCATATGCTCAGAACTAAGCAGAGTGCCCGGCAAAGAGCAGGACCCCGTTGGAAGTGTTCGCTGATTTTTGAAACACGGAGATTGCACTTACATGTGACATCTGCTAAGACTTTCCTAGGCCATCTAGGAATCACGACTTGGGAGAAAGACAACACCGTGTGACAGAATGAAAAAGGACACTAGACTCGAAGTCAAAAGGTTTGCACTGAGTTCTAGCTCTGTCACTGTGTCTGGACGACATTAAGCACCCCCCTTAATTTCTATATACCTCAATTTTTCATCTGTGAATTGGGGCTAATACTTGGTCTACCCTATAAGCATGTGGCCCAGTTTAGAAGGTCCTGGTGGCACCGGAAGCCCTGGAGCAAGTCCTGGAGCCCTGAGGCAGCCCAAGCTGACCCTGCGGATGTGTTGCTCGGGGCAGCCAAGGGCACAGCAGGGAACAGTGTTGCCAAGTGTCCAGTTGGAAGGGCAAGGTGTAAGCGGGAAGAGTCGCAACAGGTAGAAGGCGGCGAGGAGAGTGGTCTGGAACACGCCTGTGAGCACAAGCCGAAAGGCTCCCCCTTGGGAGGTTCTCACCAACACACCTAATAGGTAACATTTATTTATTGAGCACTTACTATCTGCCAGGTACTATGCTAAGTGTCTTCATGGATGTTTCCCTTGATCCTCACAAGAGCCCTTGTTTGGGTACTATTTTTATCCCCATTTCACAGATTAGGAAACTGAGGCATGGAAGTCACACAGGGTTTTAACTCACAGCTCAAATTCTTAACTGGCCGTGTTACTGCTGGAACACAAGGCGGTGGGGGTGTTATAGTGATCTACAGAAAGAATATATTTAAAGGTATTGTGTGCATTGTACAATGCTAGACAGATGTGAGATGTTAAATCCAAAGGATTTATGTAACTTCTCTTGGCCTCTAGTAACTCTCCCAAAGCAGCGTGTTGCACAACTGTGCTCAAGCCGAGCCCCCTCTTACTGAGCCTGACCTGCATGCAGACGGGACCCTCTCTCAGGAGGACTTCAGGGCCAGGGAGGACAGTGGCCGTAGGAGCTCTGGTGGCCGGTTTGCTCTCCACAGCTCCCTGGACTGCCTGCTTCCCTTGCGTTCCTGAGCAATCGATGTCAGCTGGGGGCTGCCCAGGGCAAATGCAGCCTGGGCTCAGGGAGCTCCGGGGCTGTGGGGCAGATGGCAGAGCCCACAGGTCCAGCATCCACGTGCTCCTGCCCCTCTAGCTCACAGCACTGCAGAGCCAGAGTTCCCCCCGAATGCTCCCACTTCCACGCGAGTTGCCAGGTTGGAGATAGACTCGGAGGGCGGAAGGCCCCACCCTGGCGGGTGGCAGGAACGTGCAGTGGGCTTCTCAGCACAGGCATGGTGACCATCTACAGGGATCTGCAGCCCATGAGTGGGACGTCTTCGGCTGACCTCACCAAGACGGACGGAGAAGACAGAGGAACAACGTGTGGGCGGGTGAGAGTCTTCGGAGCCAAGCAGCGCAGAAGGGAAACGCATGACTAGGTCTAGGGAGGGAGGCCCGGAGGAAAGGGGGGTGGGGGAGGGTGCGGAACAACACGAGAGAACAGATCCCAAGCAAGGAGAGCACAAGGGGACCGGGTGGAGGGTTGTGATAAAAACAAACGGCCAATGGTCACCAGAGCAGGTTTCAGAGATGAGGACACACAGGTGGGCAGTGTCTCAGTGATGTCCATAGTGGGGTCTGAAGATGGTATAAGGGTGCTCTTTTGTGTAAAGATGTTCCAGAAACCACCAAGAAAGACTTTGAAAGGTTCTCCACAAAGGATTTTGAGATACTGGGATGGGTGGGGGGAGGGATGAAAGCTATGAGACCCAGAGGGTCATGGGGAATGAATGACACCACAAGGGGTGACATATTCGAATGGCTTGGGAGTAACCTGTTCGGAAGAAACAATGGAAGCAAGGAGATATCAGTTCTTTCTGGATGCTCAGAGAAAAACGGGAAGGGGGCAGCCGCTGCAGCAGACCCGTGGAGAGCCCGGGCTCAGTGAAAGGTGGAAGGTGGTGTCCTACTTATTCCACGGCAGCAGGACACGGCTGAGCCCATCAGGACACACGTGCTGGGGAGCTGGGAGGGGCAGGCTCAGGGGTGGGAATGCATGGACCCAACCGCAGGAGGAAGTCTCCCCCCGCCATGGAGGGGAAGTCAGCTGGGAAAAATGGAAAGAGGCAGCAGCTCTGGCTCAAGAAGACAATGAGGGACACCAGGCAGATGAGCAAAGGAACGGCTAAGGGGATGGGGGGAGGCTGGAGAGATGGGTTACGCGGGAGAGCAGGTGCAGGCTTGGGGAGAAGACTGGGGAGGGCAGAGCAGGGGTCCGAGGCAGCCTGGCAAGAGGGGTATCCAAGTTCTAGAGCTGAAGGTGGGGGAGGCCTGACCGTGGAAGCCGGCCGAGTCTGGCCATCAGAGCTGTGCCCTCCAGGTCAGCGGGACAGTACTGATGGATCGGTTGACTGAGGTCACCTGGGCCTGACAGCCAACCCACGGTCCCCATCTGGGACTTCCTGGGCCCCGTACTGAGGACTGATAGGAAGCACCCAGGATGTCTCTTCCAGCTCGGGCCTACATTACTGGGCTCGGCCAACTAATAAACATGCCAGTGTTGAAACAGACCAGAGATCTCTGCCGTGGGCCCGCAGAGCTGACTGGGAGAAGGCCACTATTCATTCATGGAGACACACGGACAGGCCGCTGCCTTTCTGCTGCTCTCCAAGCCCAGAGCACCGGGAGCTCTCAGGAGGCTGGCCCTCCCAAAGGGCACTTAGTGGTGATAACAAGCCCAGTGACACAGACACCCCTGATTTACGGGTTTTGCAGGGAATTCTCATCACTGTCCCAAGTTGCTAAAATAAAGAGTGCTCCTCTCAGAAACCTCGAACTACAGAAACCTACACTGTGCCACAGAGAACACAGGCAACTCTCTGACTCCAACCAATCCCTTGCTGCCACCTCTGGGGCTTCGCACAAGCTGTTACTCCTGCCTGGACCCTCTGACCCTCTGTTCGTGGCCACTACCGCCCACACACTCAGCCCACCAGGGAGTGGGCGGGAGAGAAGCCTTTCCTCACCTGCTCTCCTCCAACTCCCAGCGCTCCCCTGCCCCTGGCACCAACAGGCCCAGGGAGGAGGGACCACAGAGCTCAGAGGATAAAGGACACAAGAGGCAAGGGAGGGAGTTGTTCCTGTGGTCCCTCCTTCACATCTCTCTGTCCTCCTCTCCAGTCCCCTCCCAGCAGCACTCTGACCAAGGCTCGCTAAGGGCAGGCGAGAGGCACACCCCCCACTCTAGGAGGAGGGAGGCAGTTCTCGCCATCTGAGTTGGATTCCAATGGCAGCAGCACCTCCGAGATGGGATCTGTGTTTCTCTCAGATGGCATTCTGTTTCAGGGGCACAAAAGGTCAACGTAGATTTCTGTGGACTATGCTGGGAAGTGATGATCCCCTGTACGTAATCGATCCTCCCAAAATGTGTGCCTTTCTTCTTCCATTAATTCAGAAGAATTTACTGAGCGCCAACCACATGCCAGGCAGAGTCCCTGCCCTCAAGGAGCTAACCAGCCTAGAGGCGAGCATGGGAACAGGTGAAAGCCCGGCAGGAGCAGGGCTGTGACGCGGACAGCTCAAAGCGTACGTGTGCATTTCAGCAACTTCGGACAGCTTATGCAACACGAACACACTAAACTCATCATTGTCTCTGCTTCTGAAAATAGCACAAGAATAGGTTGTGAGGAAACTGAAGGGAATTAAGAGAATGGCTTACACATGACTAGCCCTTGTTTGTGAAGAACAAAAATTCTAGAGGTCTGGCTGTAAGGCTATAAACAGGAACTCTTTGTTTTCTAAGAATTCAACTTCCATTTTCAAATACAGGTTTTTATTTCCTGTGGTTTATTTTTGTGTCTTTGGAGAATGCTCTGGCTGCAGAGGTTCACTGTGTGCCAGGGCTGTAGAGCAGACACCTGGACAGGTGGCAGGTGGAAGCCTCGCCTGCCTGAGTCACACAGGGGAGATCCATTGGTGAGAGCAGCAGGAGAGACTGGAAAGCTCTTGAAACAAGGCAGCGAGTCTGGACTTGACCCTCCAGTGGACAGGCTGCGGCAGGAAGTGCTTAGGAAAGGGACTGCTCCAGAGGACCGTGTCCAGGAGAGGCAGGAAAACACACTCAAATGAGCTCTCAAAATTGCTATCATTATCTTTATGGGAACAAGTGGAGCCATGACCACAGACAGCATCATGGAATATAGGCTTGTTTAATTAAATTATCTTCTCCTGTGCCTCATTTTATTCATCTATAAATGGGAATAATAATAATGGTATCCATCCATCGCACACAGATGTGAAGGGATTAAATAAGTTAATACATGGAAAGCACTTAGAGCAGTGCTCTGGCATGTGCTCAGTAAATGTTAGCTTTTATTATCATTTATTTATTTCTCAGAGGGGAGGGAGTGGTAGCAAATAATCCACTACGATCGTATCAAATATAAGTGTATTCTGAGTGGTTCCTGTAAATCACATGCCACTTGCCTGTGGGGAAAAAAAGGACATGTAAATTATTTCAAATAGACATGTACATACTTTAAAATATTGAGTTTATTAAAAAAATCAGTACAGTAAAAACTGCCACACAAATTACTTGATACTAGCAACGATAGGTGCTCCTATCAATTCAAGTGCACATATTTAACTCCCCGGGTTAAAGACCTGTAATTTCCCTTGAAGCTCTTTAAGTTCTTAAGTTATATAAAATTAAACAGGAAAACATTAACATTAAATGAAAACCAATTTTGCACAAATAAGTGTGATCAAGCAGCTTAAATTATCACTTGAAATATTTGTACTTTAGAGAAAAATCCCAGATGACAACACTCTGTATGTTCTAAAAAGATTCACATTATTCCCTGGGGGGTGTCTCCTGGCATTCTTTTTCTACATTTCTTTGACCAAGCCTCAGGCAAAAAATTGAGGAAAACTTTTTCTAAGCAGTGGCCTTATTCTTATGCACGTTCCTTTACTTTTTCTGAATTCAGAGTTTCTGAAAACACAGAGGCTTTTCTCTTGGAAAAACAGGACTTGTAAGGCATTTGAGGACCAAGCTACTGTGTTTCTAAAGTTTCTTCCTTTCTCTGGGGAGACACAGAAGTCTACACACCATCCTTCTGTTCTCTCCCCTCCCAAATGGGGGTCCTGCGTGGTGTGGAAATGTACAAGTTTCTGATCTCATCAGAGAAAGAATGAGCTGGGTACCTTTAACCAGGCACAGGAGAAGGCCCGGTCCTCTCATGATGTCCCCAACTTCCTCTGAATTCAGAGAAAGTTTTTTATACCAGAATGTGTCAACACACAGCAATAAAAGACATTTAAGAACAAAAAATGTGAAAAATCACCCAGGAATTGAACATTAAAGAAATGTGTTTATTATTGTGCACTGACAACTGTGGGGCTACTCTTTTTAATAAGCTGCAATAGAGCAGAGGTTTGGCAGCATAAGCAAACTGTGCTCCACCTGAGTCTACACCTAGCAGGGACAGTGGTCCTGGCAGGAAATCGCCAAAGATGTGAAACATGAGCCTGGTGATGGGACCAGCTAGTGACTGCACTTGTGTTGGCATCAACGCCAGCCGTGGGTTCAACAGGAATCTGAACCCTTCAGAACACTGTGACCACCAAACTAAGCCAGACTCAGGACTTTCAATAGAAAAATTATACATTCTGAAAATACTATATTGTGTTAATCAATTCACATTTCTTGGGCACTGATAAATGTAACAACATTCCATCACAAACTTCCAGAACCATTGCTATGGCAAAGAGAAAATGCAAAGTGAGGACGACCTCATCAGCATTTCCTTCCTTTCAGTGGGCAGCACCTTCTGGCCAGACGGACAGCTGAGGATAAAGACTTCCTGTGGGCTAAACCAAGGATGGTGCTGTTCCTTCTCCAGTGTGATACGACGGCCCCGCCTTGGAGAGCCTTCATGTAGCAGCCTCTAAGAATTCTGAGGTGAACACAGCTTCTGCATAATCTTCACACATATCCTGAAGTTCGGCAGCAACGGTCCCCAGTGCTTCATCTACCAGCTCTTCTGAAAAGCTGGAAGACAGACAACACAGCCAAAGGTATGTATGGCCAAATACGGGAGCCATTCTTCCACTCAGCTGGGGAACTTAACAAGACAATTCTAAAATGTAAATGTAAACTGGAAAGGCCAAGAATAGCCAAGGTACTTCTGAAGAAGAAAAATAACGTGAGAGGCCTTGCTCTCTAGACATAAAGATGGTGGTGCTTAGATCTTGAAGTCCTGCTAGAAGGGGGACCTGTAACATACGCAGAATGGTGGACCCCATCCTCCATGCGTTTGAAATCAGAGGTGATGGGAAAGTAACTAGCTGCAACCCAGCACCAACTCTGACAGCTGCCTACCTGGCCGACAAAGGAAAAGGTATGTGCTTCCCCTCTGGGAGAGGGGGCAGGACACCCCGCATTTGTGTTCCTCCTCTCTCTAAACACACATCTATTTTTTCCTGAACTGCTTGAGAGTATGTTGCAGACTTGATATCCCTTTTAAATAACCATGGCACAATTATAAAAATCATAAAATTAATATCAATATAAAACTATAATCTTATCTACAGACCTTATTCAAATGCTTCTAACTGTCCAAGTAATGACCTTTAAAAGAAAACGTTCTCTAGTCCAGGATTCAATCCAGGATTCCATGTTGCATCTAGTTGTTCTATCTCTTTAGTCTACTTTAATCTGAAATAGGTCTTCAGTCTTTGTCTCTCATGACCTTAACATTTTTTGAAGGGCAAAGGCTGTTTTGTAGAATGTCCCTTAATTTGGGTTTATCTGATGTTTCCTTACAATCAGATTCAGGCTATACATTTTTGGAACAAATGCGACAGAAGGAATATTATGTCCCTTCAGTGCATCATGATATCTATTTGTCCGATTGCTAATAATTGCTAATTTTGATCACTTGGTTATGGTAACATCTACCAGGTTTTTCCCTTGTAAAGTTGCTATTTTCCCTTTGTAATTAATAGGTATATTTGAGTGAGATACTTTGGGATTGTGTAAATATCCTGTTTCTCATCACACTTGCCCGAATCAATTATCACAGGGCTGCCAACACTGATTTTCTAATTCCATCATTCCTTCTTCCATTTGATAGCTGGCCTTCTACTATAATGAAGACCTTTCCCTTCTTCCTTATTTATGTATTCATTCATTCACTCATATCAGTTTGGCCTTATAGATTCTCATTTTATTCAACGGTTTATAACCCATTACTATTGTTACTCATTTTGATGATCAAAAACATTCCAGACTTGGCCAATAGGAGCCCCTTCAAGCTGACGCCTGCATCCTCTGGACACGTTCCTATCATTCTTTGAGCACTTCCTTTCGGGCACAATATGATGCTCCAGGCTCATCTTACACTTTCCCAGGCCCAGATTCAGCCTTAGAATCGCCCATTTCTCCAATGAGCTCTGATACCTTTTCATGGAGAATAGTATTTAGAAACCAAGATCCGGGTACTAGGTGTGCTCACTGCTACTGGTGCCTCTGCTCGTAGGTCCTCTCAGCAGATCAACCAAGAAACACACATGTACACGCACACACACCTCCATATCTGTTTCTCTATCAAAAACCAAACATTCATAAGAGATACTTCAATCCCAATTCAACGGAGGATTCATCCTAGCCTTCCCCCAGAAACCTTGCTCCCATTACTTACAATGTACTTAATTTGATCAATGCTAAACTGCAGAGAAAGCAATTTCAGAATTGTAACCCACACCATTGTATAAAAAACCTACTAACTAGAACTCGGTTATGTCTTCTTAGTATTCTTTTTTGTCTTTAGCCAGAAGGCACAGAGTCAAAATACTGTGTTCAAAAGTTACTTAGGCTGGTTCTTTTCTGTCTCTATTCCCTTTAGTATAATTATATTATTTATTTAAAATAGTTACGTTCACTTATCGTTTGTATTCCATTTTTTTTTTTTTTTTTTTTGAGACAGAGTCTCGCTTTGTTGCCCAGGCTAGAGTGAGTGCCGTGGCATCAGCCTGGCTCACAGCAACCTCAAACTGCTGGGCTCAAGCAATCCTGCTACCTCAGCCTCCCAAGTAGCTGGGACTACAGTCATGCGCCACCATGCCCAGCTAATTTTTTTTTCCTCTCTATATATTAGTTGGCCAATTAATTTCTTTCTATTTATAGTAGAGACGGGGTCTCGCTCTTACTCAGGCTGGTTTCGAACTCTTGACCTCGAGCAATCTACCCGCCTTGGCCTCCCAGAGTGCTAGGATTACAAACATGAGCCACCATGCCCAACCTGTTTGTATTCCAATTTAGAGTTCCCTGCACCCTTGTTGATTAGGAGGGGATGAATAGGAAATATTAATATGGTTCCAAAAGTCAGAATTACACAAAAAAGGTAAATACAGATAAGTATCACTCCCCCTTTCCATCCCTTCTACTCCATTTCCACTCAGTTGTATTTCTGTTGTTGTTAATCTGGCACTTTTTTGCCTTAATTGGCATGTGAGGTCCTTTCTCATTTAACGTTATTCTGATATATACTAGGTATTTTCAGGTATACTATGTATTTTCTGATATATACTAGGTATTTATATTACCTTCACTGGAGGAAAATATTTCCAGAAATAGGACATATTAAAAGGGTATTCTTCAGGCAAAAAAGAAAACAGTGACAGATGGAAGGTCAGGAATATAGGAAGGCATATATATTCCTATATTCCTTGTCTCTTGTTCTCTCTTCTTTTAGATTTTGTAATATTTTATTACCTTCTCTCCTCTATTAACTTGGATATTATACACACTTTTTTATTTTATTTTTTTGAGACAGAGTCTTACTCTCTTGTCTGGGCTAGAGTGCTGTGGCATCAGTCTAGCTCACAGCAACCTCCAACTCCTGGGCTCAGGGGATCCTCCTGCCTCAGCCTCCCAAGTAGATGGGCTACAGGAACCAGCCACTGTCCCTGGCTATTTTTTTTTTCTATTTTTAGTTGTTGGGCTAATTTCTTTCTATTTTTAGTAGAGACGGGGTCTTGCTCTTGCTCGGGCTGGTCTTGAAGTCCTGAGCTCAAGCAATCCTCCTGCCTCGGCCTTCCAGAGTGCTAGGATTATAGGCGTGAGCCACTGCACCCAGCCGACACTTATTCTTTTAGTGGTCACCCTAGATTACAACAAGCATCCATGACTTAACATCTAACATTAATTGATATTCTTACCTTTTTCTCAATGCAAGGACACTAACTCCATTCATCCTCTTCCTGACTTAGATCTCATATGCTACTGTTATTGTGTATTTTAAATGTGTGTATATACACACACATATATGCCTAGAAGACATTATTGTTACGTATTATGTATCACTTTGTTTCACACAGCTGGTATTCATTTACCTACGTGTTTACCTTTTTTATTAAATTCATGCCTTCCTATATTTCTGACCTTCCATCTGTCACTGTTTTCTTTTTGCCTGAAGAATACCCTTTTAATATTTCCTATTTCTGGAAATATTTTCCTCCAGTGAAGGTCTACTAGTAATAAATTTTCTCAGCTTTGTTTATTTGGAATCTCTCTTCTCACCTTCCTTCTTGATATGTATTTCACTGGGCTTAGAACTCCCAATTGGTAGTTCTTTTCTTTTGGAACTTTTAAAGATATGCCAGGTCTTCCAGCATCTACTGTTTTTGTTTCTTTTTTTTCTTCCTCCAGCTGATTTTAAGGTTTTCTCTGTCTTTTATTTTCAACAATACTACAATATGGCTAAGTATGGGTTTCTCTTTATTTCCTTGGGTTTTTTGGAGCTTCTTGAATCTATGGTTTGATGTCTTTTGTTACTTTGGGGAACCGATAGTCCTTATCTCTTTGGATGTTGTTTCTGACTCATCTCTCCTCTCCATCTGAGACTCCAACCACACATATATTAGACCTTCTTACTTTATCCTCCATGTCCCTCACCCTCTCTTTTTTTTTTCAACTTTTTTTGTCTCCATGCATCACTCTGGATATTTTCTTCTGTCCTACGTTCCAAGTCTCTAATTTTTTCTTCTGTTGCGTTTAATTCACTATTGAGTCCATCCAATGAATTCCTCATCTCAGAAATTGTATTTTTCATTCCAGAATATATATTTGGATTTTCTTTACTTCCCAGTTCTCTGCAAAAACTCAAATTTCCATCTTTTATTTCTATGAACACACTAGGCACAGTTATTTTAATGTCTGTGTTTGATAGCTCTAATATTTAGAGATGCTGTAGGTCTCTTCTTGTTCTCTCTATAGCCTGGTTATTTCTCATCGTATGCCAGACACTGTATTTGAAAATTATAGAAATAAGATGATGTTATTTTCCTCCAGAGAAAATTTATGTCTGCTT
Organism: Mirza zaza; assembly: GCA_008750895.1. Classification (NCBI taxonomy): domain Eukaryota; kingdom Metazoa; phylum Chordata; class Mammalia; order Primates; family Cheirogaleidae; genus Mirza; species Mirza zaza. The sequence goes on along the minus strand of VSMD01002791.1, from coordinate 16,631 downwards.
ATGTGTGGTGGCTGGGGGGCACTAACAATCTAGAATCACCTCAGCCCAATCGCAGGAACTGAGATAATTTGGAGCTGGGTTGAGTCCCTGAGAAGGCCTATTTATATCCGGATCATCTGTACTTCCAGAGTGCAGTCTTTCAGGGTCCCAATCAAAAAGCACCAGGACAATCCCCTCACTCTGGCAATCCCTGGATTGCAACCTGTGTTCCCAGATCTGAAGAGGCTGTCAGAAGTGCTGCATGTCTCCCTCCACGCTGACTCTCCAAGGCCAAATGATGGGCTAAGCTTCCTGGGTCTCCGTCTTCTCCAGGATCCAGTTCTTCTTCCTTACCCAGTTAACACTGTGATGCCTTCAAGCATATATGTTTTATTTTTAATACAGCCTTTCTATTAATAGTTGTCCTCAGTGGGAGAGGTGGTCTAAATTACCAAGTGCGTCATTACTAGAAACAGATTACCTCGTTTTTATATTTGCTTCACTTCCTATTAATATATTCCTATCAATAATTTAACCCCAGACTGTGAGGGAAAGGTGTTCGCAACACATGCTAACACTTCAGGTAATACATCTGTTTTTTCTTTTTCTTTTTTTTAACGTTCTCCATTTTGCCTTTCCTCTTGGGAATCATGCTCTCTGAACTCCTCTGTCCCTACTCTAGACTAGCTGCTTTGGATGCTCACTGAAAAATTCTTTCCCAGGAAATTGCTTTTGCCATTTATCTGGAAGTCCCATAGTAGAGTCTAAGTTTCCTAAATCTCAAGTCTTCGTCTTTCTTAAGGTACACCTTGCACTGGTGTACCGGTACATCAGTACACCTTGGTGTACTGGTACACCTTTCTTAAGGTACACCTTGCACTGGACATCATGCAGCAGCTTACTGAGAAACAGTGCATGGGAACTAAGTTTTTGGTCGCTTTGCATGCTTTAAAATGTTTTTATTCTATCTTTGATAATTTAAATGCACAAAATTGTGGGTTAGATATTGGAAGTATGTACTACTATCTTCTAGCTTCCAGTGTTGCTACAGGAAACAATATGCCTTTCTCCTTTCTGATTATTTGAATGTGACTGGTTTTCCCACTCTGGAATCGTCCGTCATCTTCTCCTTACACTGGGATGCTCAAATTTCCTTTTGATAATCATATGCCGTGATGTGTTCTGTTCTATTCATTCATTCACTCACTTACAGTGGAAAACTGATGAATCCTTTCAATCTAAAGACTAATAGCCTTCTGGGAAATTTTATAGTATTTCTTTGATAATTTCCCATTCCTCCTTTTGTTCTTTTCCCACATTCTGGAACTCCTATTATTCAGATGTTGGATCTAGAATAACCCTCTAATTTTTAAAAATCTTTTTCTTCTCTATTATCTAACTCTTTGTCTTTTATTCTACTGCCTGAGAGATGTGACTTTTTTCTTTGAATCCTTCTAGTGAACTTATTTCAGCTATCAGGTTTTTAATTCCTAAGAACTTTTTTTTTTTTTTTTTTAAGATAGGGTCTTACTCTGTTGCCAGGGCTAGAGTGCATAGAATGCAGTGATGTCATCATAGCTCACTGCAACCTCAAACTTCTGGGTTAATGTGATCCTCCTGCCCCAGCCTCCCACGTAGCTGGAACTACAGGTTTGTGCCACTATGCCCACTTATTTTTCTATTTTTTGTGGAGACAGGTTCTCCTTCTTGCTCAGGCTGGCCTTGAACTCCTGGCAATCCCCCCACCTCAGCCTCCCAAAGTGCTAGAATTACAGGTGTGAGCCACTGCGCCCAGCCAAAAGTTCCTTTTTTATAGTATCCTGTTCTTTTCTTCATGATACAGCAGCTTTACTTTGTTCTCAGAGAATATTAATTCTAGTTTGTTTTTTATGTTCTACTCTGCTCTCTGCATTGTCTCTGCTTCCTCAGAGTTCTTCTTCTCTGTTATAGCCTACGTATCTTTCATGGTTTTCATCAAACGTCTGGTCATCTCAGCTGCCTGCTCACTTTCAAGAATGAGAATTTCAACCAAGCCTATTTTCTGGCCCACCTGCATCCATGCCTTCACAAGCTTCTGATGCTGCCAATTCCCGAGTCTTACTAAGGTTCTTCTGTGTGGATAAACTTAGTTCTTGACTTCACCCTCGCTAGGCACTTGGCTTTTCTCTGGCCTGCTAAATCATTTGCCATTTGTCTAACTGCTTTATGGCTTACAAATTTTTACTCGTATTTCTTGCTTTCTGTCATTTATGGTATCATGCCTTTTACTTATCATTTCAGTGATATATAACAGGAAAGGAATACAGGAAGTAGAGATAAATACATATGCTCAATCTGTCCTTTTTAATCAGAAATCTGATTTTGTTCAAACTAGGAATCTTTAAGAGTTTGCTTTCATCAAAAGTATTATCGCCTTAAGCTTTCCTTTCACAATCACTCTTTTATTTGCATCCAGTTTATATCATCTGCTCACTCTAATCACTGGAATAGTGCTTTTCTTCAGGTGTAAAGAGGAATAGAGATAGTAAAAGAAAAAAAGTACGCAGCTTCTGCCTCACCTAAAAGGCTATCAGATGAAGTCAACTGTCTTTAGATACTATTTCAAGATCTGATCAATAAAAATAGAGCTAGAATATTCAGATGCATGGTTACTTGGGGTCAAAAGATAGCAAAGGAAAACACCTATAAAAATTCAGGCATATTTTAATAGCTCTGTCCTCTACATTGTAGCCTATTATGCCTTATAGGCTGAGAGAGCTTTTCCCTACATCTATATAACAACTATGAACAAAACATATCATTTTATCAGGTGGTAAGAACATACAAAGAAGAATCTATCCTCTTTGGCTTGCTCTAGCATTTCCCAGTGTGCCTGCTAGCCTAACTGTTTCAGATTGTGGGAAACATGAGTAAATATGCTCCAAAACTCTGGGTTAACACATAGATGGAAGTCAAGTTTACTTCTTCACTTCCCCAGAAAATCCTTCAGAGCACAGGTGAAAACAAATGTGTATCTCAACCAAAACAAAAGGTCTCAGATATTTTGAAGGGGTACCACATATTAAAGAGAATTTTCAGGACTTCAAATTAAACCTGAGGACTCAAACTTAAGTGATTATCCCTGATCCCACCCCAAATCCCACTTTGTTTATATATATAAAATATATAAACAAATTCATAAATGTATGAGGAGAAAAAAAAAGACAAAAGTAGATGAGAAATGTCCAAAATTTTCAGAAGATAAAAAGCACATGGAAGACTCATCATCAATTTAGTAGTATAGAGGAAATATAGAGGAAGGTGAAACCTAACAGTCTGTAAGGAGACTCTTGTCTAGGATATGCAACTTGATTTGTCCTACGAAACATCAGAAAGGCTCAGGAAGTAAGAGTACAGAGAATCGTGAAGGTGCTGTGAGTTATGGGGTAGAAAATGAAAAAACTGGTTGAAAATCTGCAGAATAGTTTGACTGATCTCCACGCCTACTCCTGGCAGCTAAGTGACAATCCCTTCTCCACCCCCACAAAAGAAAGAAGGTATATATTCTTTGGAAAACATAAACCAGTAATTTTAAACTCAGCCAAGTTATCAACCAAGTTTGAAGGTAAACACTTTGAAACTTGTAAGTCTTAAGAAATTTTCTCCAATACACAAACCAGGATATGTTCCATCAAAATAAGAGAGTAAACCAAGAAAGAGGAAGATGGGGCCGTAGAAAATAAGGAATCTACTATGGGGGGAGGTAACCCAATGCTCAGGGTGATGATGAAGGGAAGTCCCAGGATAAGAGCCATATACAGACCTGGAGGGTGGCCAGCCTAGATTGGAGTAGGAGGAGAAGGGGTCTTAGGAGAAAAAGTAAGGGTGAGGGTTAGGAAACAGAGATTAACTGATATTTTACATCATAAGGAAAATTATATTAACAGGTTGTTGGCTAGTATGTGTGGAAAGTTAATAAATATATTACAAAAAGATGAGCAAACAAAAAAAGAGGCAATCATTAACTCCTAGAATATGTTTAAAACTTGTTTAAGAAAGAAATGTAGTATACTACTTAACTCAATGACAGAAAATATCTTGCATGTTTATATTAAGGTCAGACCCATGAGAAATTTAATTTTGGGCCCTATTTAAAAAGAATGGATTTACACTTATCTTTTAATTAAGTATTCTGTACATAAAAGAAGGCTACCCATTCTTCACATATTTGGTAGATGGGATCCTGTTTTACGACTCCACAAAACTATTAATACATTTCTCAGGGGAGGTAACCCAAAGAGGGAGAAGGGTTAAATAAAATGTTGCAAAGTCAGGCACCTGCTGCTTATAAAGGCAAGTTTGTCCCAAGCATGAAGATATCATGGTCATAACTGTTTCCTGCCGAGCAATATTTTGTGTTCTCTGATGGGACATCACCCTCATTAATAGCAACAGGAAATCAGCCCTGACTTGATTACTGAATATTGTACCTCTGTTATTAGGAACTGAATGTTTGTGTCTCCCCCCAAATTCACATGTTGAAGCCCTAACCCCCAATGTGACAGTATATGGAGATAGGGGCTTTTAGGAGATAACTGGGTTTAGATAAGGTCCTGAAGGTAGAGCCCTTATAAGAGGAGGAAGAGAGGCCAAAGCTTGCTCTCTCTGCCACATGAGGACAAAGCAAGAAGCCAGCCATCTATAAGCTAGGAAAACGGCCCTCACCAGACACTGAATCCACCCACACCTTGATTTTAGACTTTCCAGCTTCCAGAACTGTGAGAAATAAATTGCTGTTGTTTAAGTCACCTAGTCTATGGTATTTTGTTATGGCAACCAAAGCTGCTAAGACACCCCGCCTAGGAAGGGGAGGCTGCAGGGCACTTTTTTGGGTGTTTTATGGTCTCCCACATCTGAAAAAAAGGCAGTTAGCAGAGAAAGCTTGTCCACTAGCCCAAGAAAAATCATGTGAATTCCAGGGCACAAAGCATGGAATGAGACCTTGGCTAGTCCTTTCTCCAGCTTTTCCTTAAGTCTAAAATTTGATACCTGGCTCCTAAATAGAGGACCATAACATTTCACTAACCTTTCAGCTATCAGCCATGGGTTGAAGGAGCCTATGGCCTCGTGAGATACGATCCGGAGATACTGCTCAAAACGGCTACAGTAGTCACCAATGCTGTGCCGCATACCCCGTGGGACAAAGAGGAGAGCTTGGCCTTCTTTCCATTGAGAATCCTCTGCAAGGGAGAGAAGGGGTGCCTCTCTTTTCTCTGATCTCTCCTCTGTTCCCACACTTTCATCCAAGGAACTGAGAACAAACAAACAAAAAAAATGATGAAAGCATTCAAGATCATCGGTAAGCAAGGGTAAGATGTTAATTTACCCTCATGGTTTCATAACCAAAGGCTTACTTGCATTTCTCTTTCTCGCACTGAACAAAATACAACATCCTATCACCATTCGCTGTTTCCCCTTTACACTAGACTAACCCTTGAAACTATTGGAATACCAGTCCCTTAGACAAAAGAGTTCTTAAAGCAACCCCTGCAGTAAATATCAGTGTAACCCACATGTACCAGTGTGGTGCTTTCAACTATATAAACAGCTAAATGTTATTGAATACTGAAAGGTGTTATTGAATACTGAAAGGTTCCTTAAGATGCAACACAATCAGTCTTACAAACATGCTATTTTAGTGATCTATCTTAGAGTTTGGCAAGATCTTGCTCAAAAGAAGAATTTCTCTCTGTCTCAAGGAAATTGAAGGAATTCGAAATTTAACAACATCAAAGGTAACCAACTAGAATGAAACCAGTGTCATTGCACTTACTTGCCGTTACAGGGACTTTCTAACATGATGTTCACGGCTGGATCCTTTCGAGGTACCGTCTTTGTGATCTTGATTGGACGAGGAGGCAAAGGCATTTCTCTTAGTGCTGGGATCTGATGGTCTAGAAAAGGAGAGGCATAAAATGACTGCGTATAAAGAAAAGTCAGTGTCCGTATTAGAGCTGTCATAGTGGCCAACAACCTGTAAGGAAGTCACATGTAAATCTCTTAAACACAATGGGCTTAGCTAGCAGTGCAATGGGGAAAATGCTCTTATTTTAAATGCAAAGGTAAATTTAAAAGTCAACAAAGAAATAAACCAATGAAGAATCAGTTTTAAGAAATAATGAACTCTTTCCAAAGCCTCTGCTTGCTCTGAGAAGGCTTCTGGAAGAGGTCTATGCAAAGCCCCAGGCTATACGGGTTCCATTAGGACCCAGCCACCCACTCAAGGAGTCTTAAGCAGTTGGGCTTGTTTTTTAACCTTTAAATGCTCTGATTACTGAAGAAAAAAAAAAAAAAAACACTCACACCTGAACACTTAATTAGCTGATTTAATTTGTCTCTGGGCATTACTGGAAAAATCTGCATGATGATAGTCAAAACATTAATTTATTAACTATAACTTGCAGGCTTGATAGCTCTTTTGAGTTTTACATTATTTATACTTTTAAATGTATTTCAAGCATAGGAAGAAAATTTGTCTTTAAGTAGGTAGCATCTATATGTTAAGCAATTTTCTCTAACTCACATTTATATGCTTATGATTTCTTACCAGCAGACAGAAATACTGCGTAAGTCAGTTTTTGTAACACTGCACAACCCAAAGATCACTTTAAATTTGGTTTTGTCATGCAATTAAACAAATGAGTACAAGTGGAAACAGGATTCTTACTATGATTTTATGATTCTGGAAGTGTCCCAAAACTCATTTCAGTTCTTAGTGTTCTAAAGAGCTCCTTTGAAATGCATACCTAGACTATCTGCAGAGTCACAACATGACTAATAATTTAAATCATCCTTGATAAAAGAGAACACTAAGTCCTCTGTAAGACTGTCTCCTACATGATGCAACCTAACTTTGTGGCCAAAGTCCGACCCATCCATGAAACAAATTGCCTTTTGACATTTGCCTTCCCTCTGCTTCCACACAAAAGGATGCTAAAATGCCCACTGACTGGCTAAACAATGATGAGAAGGGCCCTCAGTGTGCCAGCCCTGTGCTAGATGCTGTGGGGAGCACACTGACTATGACAAACTGTGGCCTCAAAGAATCTGTGGCTTACTTGGAAGAGAGAAGACACCTTCACAAACCGTTCCAATACACGGCAGAACAGGCCAGAAAGTGCTATGGGTGTTCATGGGCGAGGAAGGGAACAAAGTTCTAGTACAGGGATACAGGAAAAGCACTGCACAAGTAGAGCAGGATCATAGGAGATTGGCTTTGGAGAATGATTCTGTTGTTATATGAGGATAAAAATGGAGGCCAGAGAAGGGTTAGAAGGAAGAGAGAACAACACGAGCAAAAACCAGAGTACTTGAAAACACAAAACACATAGAGGAAAAAAATCAGTGTTTTGTTTAGATCACTCATCTTTCTGTCAAAATTTGACAAGGAGAATATTTTTTCTAACACAAAACTCCAAACTCACATTTTAAAATAATTACATGCGACATATGCTGCTGTTGTGAACCTTCTATACCCCCAATTTCCTTTATATCCTAGTAAGTGTAGTACTTAATAGTGCTTAAATTCCTTTAGAGGTAATGTTTAACCACATTTTATTCTCCTTCTTTCATTGAGTAAGGCAGTAACTGATAAGCATGGGTCAAAGATAATTTGAGTAATACTTCATAGGCAAAATTGTGATCATAGCCTAACAATTGCAGCCAAAATACACATGTATAAATTTTGGAACATGAAGGAGAAAAGTAAAGTCTTTCCACAAGTGGATATCCATTAGGAAAAAAACAAAACGAACCTCAATCTCTACCTCAAATCAGAGGCAAACTTTTACTTAAAATGGATCATAGACCTAAATACAAAAACTAAAACCATCAAGTTTCCAGAGAAAAGATCTTTTCTCAGCTGGAGGGCAAGTAAAGGTTTCTTAGGTAGAAAGCAAACACTATACTAGAAAAAATTGATGTGACTTTATCAAAATTAAAAATATCTGTTCATAATAAAACACCTTTGAGAAAATAAATAGGTGAGTCACAGATAGGGAAAAAATATTTGCAAAACATCTATTAATGGCTGTCAGAGGTAAGAGAAGGGAGAATGGGGAGTGACTGCCAGTGGACATAGGGTTTCTTTTTAAGGATGAAAATATTCTGGAATTAGACTGTAGTGATGGTTGCACAACTATGTGAATACATTAAAACTACTGAATTGTACACTGTAGAAGGGTGAATTATATCTCTTTAAAGTTATTTAAAAAAATAAAAACATATATCTGACAAAGAACTTACACCCCAAATACATAAGTATTTCATACAACTCAAAAATAAAAAGACAACCCAATTAAAAAAAAAATGGACAAAAGATTTTGGACACTTCACAAAAGAAGATATACAAACAGCTAATCATCACTTGAAAAGGTTCTAAATATCATCATTCATCAAGGAAATTAAATTAAAACCACACTGAGATATTGCTACACCCTCACCGGAATGGTAACAATTAACAAGACTGACAACGCCGCTGTCGGCAAGGATGCTGAGCAACAGCTCAGTGCAGATGGAAGTGTTGATGAGAGTGTAAAATAGGAAAGCCACTTTGGTAAAGGTTTGGCAATTTTTTATAAAGTTAAACACACACCTATCTTATGACCTCGTAAGTCCACTCTTAGGTATTTGTCCAAGAGAAATAAAAACTTGTGTCCACACAAAAACTATACAGGAATACATTCATCACAGATTCATTCCTAACAGCCCAAAACATAGAAGCAGGAAGAAACAAGGAACAGATTTCCCCCTGGAGCCTCCAGGATGAACTAACCCTACCAACACCTTGATTTCAGCCCTTAAAGACTAACTTTAAACCTCTGACCTCAAGAATGGTAAGGGAATAAATTTGTGCTTTAAGCCACTAAATTTGTGGCTTAAACCTGTTATAAACTTAAATTTGTTAACAGCAGCATCAGGAAATAAGCAACATAGATAAATCTATAACACACCACGCTGAATGAAAGGAGTCTAGACAAAAGAGTATATACTGTATGACTGCACTTATATAAAATTCTACAATAGTCCAAACTAACTGTTTTGGCACAGGTGTTGCCGAGGTGGTGGGGAACTGACTGGGAAGGGGCATGAGGAACTTTCTGAGGTGACAGTTCTGTATTCTGATGGAGGTGTGGGTAACAAACAGAAACATTTCTCAAAACCCTCCAAATGACACAGGATCTGTGTATTTTATTATATGTAAATTTTATCTCAAAAGAAAAAATGAACTATAAATAAATATTAAACTCCAGTTGATGATACGCATGTTGAATATTTAGGGGTGAAATATACTGACATCTGCAACTTACATTAAAATGAAAAGATAAGATGAATTTATGGATGGATACAGGGATAAACAGATATATATGATCAACCAAATACAGCAAAATGTTAATTGTATAAGCCAAAAGGTGGGTATATGAATGTTTACTGCACAATTTTTTCAGCTTTTCTGTATGTTTGAAATTTTTCAGAATAAAATGGTGGGGGAAAATTGGGGGAAACACTTACCATTTTTTCCTTCCTGCATCCAAAATTGAGGATCAGCATATACAATTTTGTTATATCTTTGGCGAATTGTCTCCTGGTATTTCTTTTAAAAAAGAAAAAGTTTAATTTATGAGAAAAAATGAGTTTCAAAACAAACCAGAACTAGTAAGGATATAAAAGTTCAGCAGACACAATTGATACAGACACATTGCCAGAAATGGGCATCTGCCAGGCCAGGAAATAATTAGTTCATGATGCAAAGCCTAAAATAAAATGAAGCCATTTACATAACTGCAATCTAGACCAGCACTGTCCACTAGAACTTGCTGCAGTGATGGAAATGTTCTATCTGTGCCCCGTCCAATACAGCAGCCATGTAACTACTGACCACTTTTAGTGTGTTTAATTTTAATTAGTTTACATTTCAATGGGCACATGTGGCTAGTGGCTACTATTTTGGACATCTCGGTTCTACATAGCTATCCCCAAGAAGGGGAAATCGGTTACAAGACTGGGATAAATTACATATCTTTAAAATTTCAAAACCCAACAAAAAATTGTCTTGTTTGTATTTAGCAGCAAGGCAGAAATGAGATTTAATCATGGTACAATTAAAAAGAAGATGCTGAATCAGGAGTCAGGAGACCTGGATTCTCATCCTAGCTCTATCAGGAATTTTTTTTGCAACCTTGACAGTATCACCCACTTCCTTGTTTTGCCTCAATTTCCTGCACTGAACTCTCTAGGGGTTAGGCTGCATGAAGCAGGATCTTAGAAATTAAAGAAGGTAAAATTATTTGTAATTTGAAGGATCACACTCCAACTGGATAACAGAGGCAACTGAATAGCACTTATTAACAGGATGTCTCATTTGTGGGACAAGGCCCTGGTCTCAGTGTTTTTGGAATCACATATCAATGATATCAGGAGGCTAATAATAATGATCACTTACTGGATTACATGTCGGGTAGTTTGCTGAATACTCTATGCCTCATTTTATCTTTAAAAACTCCTTACTTATTAGAGAGGGTAAGTGACAGTATCAAGGTCATACACTCTGCTGGCAGTAGAGCTGGGATTTAAAACTGGGCCCTGTGACTCTGATGCATGAGGAACTGCACTTAGCAGAGCCCCAGTGGCAAACCAGATCAGTAGCCCCAGACCTTACCTCCATTTCCTCCATTCGGAGCATCATGATCTCCAGGGTGGGACCATCCTTGCTGTCCCCCAAGGCAGCTAAGGTTTCAGACCCCAAGATCTTAGCATGAGTCATAGTCCAGAGCTCCTGAGCAGAATCTTCCAAAAATTCATCCAGCTGAAGAACGTTGCTGGATTTAGAATCAACGGCTATAGCCTACAAAATAAGGTGTGTGTGGGGGTGGGATGGGGGGCAGGAGATGTGGAAAGGTGATATAAAGAAAACAGAAAAATTTAAAGATTATTACTTGATCAGCACACTGATCCAACTGGCAGAGTTTCTATGCTAAAACAAATCTCTCCTAAGTCAGTAAATATCAAAAACAATAGTATCAGTACAATTTGTATCACAGTCATTTAAATGGTAGCTTTAACCAAGTAATACCATCATTGCCCACATAAATTATCATTATCATCTGTTTTGCAAGTTGGTAGAACAAATACCTTCAAGAGAACGTCCAATATTTTACATATCACACACTCCAGAGGATATATCTATTCTCTTTTGGTCTAGTGCTTTTGTAAAAATGTCTATTCGTGACATCACAAAGTTCAGGATTCTTTGTTTTTATTTGAGACTCTGAAACTACAACCTGGGAGAGCCTTACCAGCCTTTCTTGAGCTTGTATCCTTTATATTCACAAAACACTTCACAGTTTGCAAAGCATTTTTACATTGTATTTCTCGATTCTAATACATGTCTATAATCTGCTCTGAAAGACGCTTTTGCAAAGAATGTCTGCTGGGGAAATGATCATATTAGGCTATAGAATGAGACGTTACTGGAATTAAATGTTGGTTCTACCCACTCAAGCCTGCAACTTTGGGCATGTTTACTTAACCTCTTGGGCATGTTTATTATAGCCTCAATCCTATACTATAGAAGTAATAATCTTACATTTCAGAGATGTAACGATTTTGCAAGAGCTTACACGTTGGGACACTTAGCAGCACAGTGCCTGGTGTGAAATAAGACACTCAATGGATGGTTACTGCTATGGCAATTTAAGAAATATTTTAACAGTTCACAGAAAAAAATATATTAATGGTCAGTAAAGATATGAAAAAGATGCCAAACCTTAGTCAAATTTAAAGAAATAAAAATCATGTTGAATAACCAATTACAAAAAATATACATCAATAATACAGATCTAATTAATTAAGATATACGTATTTCCAGGTGTACACTTCCTAGCTATAAAGAGTGGAATATCAAAAATACTATGTGCCATTAAAAAAGAGAAAGAAGGTCTCAGTGTGCTGGTATGGAAAGAGTACTAAAATACATTATAAAGAAAGAAGCAGGATACAGAACAGCAAATGGTATTTGTTTGTGGTGAGGTGTAACTTTTCATATTTTCATAGTATACCTTTTCTAAACTATTTGAATTTTTGGTCATTTGCATATGTAATTTTTAATTCTAAAAAAACTCATACATTTTGGAAAAATATATTTCACATGCAGGTTTAGTTAAAGACAACAGCAGCAGTAATAGGCAAATGTGTTACGATGGTACCCTTAACAAGAGCTTTTTCCTGACATCAGAGATCCTCTACTCTATAAGTAAATCTACTGAGAGCTGTATTTCACTTGCAAATGTCTTCTCCATTTCAAAGGTGAGAATTCTGAGAATTTTCGTCCAAGGTCCCACAGATCTTTTTTTTTTTTCCTTTTGAGACAGTCTCCATGTGTCGCTTGGGCTAGAGTGCCTAGCTCACAGCAACCTCAAACTCCTGGGCTCAAGCAATCCTTCTGCCTCAGCCTCCCAAGTAGCTGGGACTACAGGCATGTGCCACCATGGCTGGCTAATTTTTTCTCTATATATTTTTAGTTGGACAATTAATTTCTTTCAATTTTTAGTAGAGACGGGGTCTCTCGCTCTTGCGCATGCTGGCTTCTAAATCCTGACCTTGAGTGATCCTCCCACCTCAGCCTCCCAGAGTGCTAGGATTACAGGCATGAGCCATGTGCCTGGCCCCCAAAGATCTTTTATAAGTTAACATAGTTAAAAAAATTTTTTACGTCATCATGCCAACTTCTATGAGTTTGTTTGTTTGCTTTCTTTGTTATTATTCATTTCTTTATAAACACTGACTCTTGGGTGCTGCCTGGCAAACTCTTTGCAATGATGTTGGTGTTTAACAATAGCCCAGAATTCTAAATTCTAGAAAGAGTTATTTTTCTCTTTCATTAAATTGAAACCATTTTTTAAATTCTGCCTGCCCCCGAAACAATTTAATGCCTACAAAATAATTCTCATACATAAGGCTCATCATTCCTAGCAATATTCAAACATGTCTATTTTATTATCACCATTTATAATCACTTTGTTTTCCTTTCATATTAAAAGCAGTAGGGAGTTGTTTCCCTAGTTAGATATTATCTTCATTATTTTTTGAGGAAAAATAATATTGTTTAGTTGCTATGCTGCACAAAACTCCAAGCCATAGCACACCTGAAAATTTGTAATGACTAAATGTAAGCTTTCTAGTCTTAACAGCCTCACCTCACAGGAAATTTTGTCACACAATATTGGTATGACTAAATTATAATTATAGAGATTATAGAAATCTACTGCAGCTAAAATATTGCTTAATAATTAGAATAGGGATATATTCTCAAAACCTATTTTCTTCCTGTTCCTAAGGTCATTGGACAGGTGGAACTTCATTCCAGCTTCCTTCTAACTCTGAAACCTCTATATTTGCTCTGCCCTTTATGTGCTCTGGGCAACTAACGCAATAAACGTCTTTCCAACATCCACAACGATTAAATAAATGTAACTTGCACCTTCCACTCTGCAGCCCTACCTAGGCAAGGTGGGAACATTCCCACAAATATTAAAAACAAGTCCTCCAGAGGAAGAGTACAAGGTAGACAACAATAAAATGGTTTTATTTTTCTCATATGTTCTCATTTTTTCCCTGGGCTGCCTTTTCTCTCTGCTAGGCCAGATACTGGTCACATATTAGGCACTCAGAACAAGCTTGCCCAACAATAAATATTAGGGCCTAAGTATAAAGGAAATTAGGCCAGTAATGAGTGAAACTAGGATGAATGAAAGGAAATGAGGGCGGCTATTCTTCTGCCACAGGCCATCAACATTCAGGGCCACACAGGGCACGCACACTCTGTCATCAGGAGGAGAGATAAAGAGCCACTGATGAAAACTGTGGCTCTAGAGATTTCTGTGCATTGTTTGCAAGGCTGATCTAAGTCATAATGCTAAATATACACATAAGAATTAACATGCCAAATGTGAAAAATAATTTTCACCCTTCTTGAGTAGGATAATCTAGTGTTTGCAAAGCAATCTGCATACCATTTTCATTACAACTGAAGACATTATCATGTAATAATATCAGGATATCAACAACACACAACACAAACCTCCCGTGCAGGCTGGGCTGTCGCTGTGTTTACTGATGGACCATCCTTCAAATGATTATTTGCTTCTGTAGAAGAATTGACTCTCTATTAAAACAGATAAATACATTCATGGATTATAGAAATTTATAGCTCACATTAGTACAAATGAATTTTGTTACCAGAATAACTTCTGTGTGGAACTATTCATCAGCTTTAGCTACATTAGGCTTTTTGCAGCAATTCAAAGCACTTTGTCTTCATGAAAATAAATGCCATGTGTTGGGTTTGGCTTTCCACTCTTTTTCTTCCCTCAACTTTGTAAACATTGTCAGAGTAGCTGTGTGCTTTTTATGCAAGTCATTCAACTTCTCTGTTCTAATTTCCTCAATGATACCATGAAGAAATTGGACTATTCAATCTCTAAGAGCCCTCCTTAATTCTATACTCCTGAGATTTCCATGGACTCTAATAATAATTTATCGGTCCTCAAACCAGAAATATAGAAGCTCAGTGGCCTGTTCAGGAACCCAAAATGTCATTCATTCCACTTTAAATTATAATATTCTTCCGTGGCCTCATCTATTCATACAAGCAAAAATGTTTCTAATTTACAGGGTGGCTCTACAGGGTCTGGCTACAGAATTTGGCTTAGTGCTTACAGGAGGATGGCACAACCCATGGTGACGCCATATGTAATTTCATCTTTGAGAAAGTACTGGTTTGTGCACAGAAGCTGTCCTAACAACTCCCTTGTTTGGAAAAATAGAGCCAATTGTTCCAAACCACTGAGATAAAAGAGCACATTAAACTGGAAGCAGTTAATTGAATACTGACATCACAAATAGATCTATTTGATAATGAAGACTACAATCTAAATTTGTTCCCCAAACTGCAACCTCACCTTTTTCAAAAGTGGGACTCTTCTCTCTTCCCCTTATCTTTATCCCTTCCCCACAACGGAGGACATATCAATCATGTGTGGTGGTCTGGGGGTGAGTCAGTGTGACCTCTGTAGCAACTCTTTTTACCCCAGAACTTCCAAAAGACAAGCAAATGAGATGAACTAGATTACCTGGGCCTTCGCCAAGAAAGGCTTCAAACGCTCCAGAACTGACTCCTCAACCTTGTCTAACTGGGTGGCAGAAACACTATTTAGAAATGAAATTGAAAATTAAAATCAAAAGCAAAAAAATACGATATTTTGCATATTTATTTATCACTCCGACTGAAGGGAAACTGAATGATTATAAAAACTACAGAGCTTCTCTAAATGTGAATAGCTATACAAATCTCCTGGGGATCTTACTGAAATGCAGACTCTGATTCAGGTGGTTTGAGTAAGGCCTGAGACTCTGCATTTCCAACAAGCTCGCAGGTGATGCAACACTGCTGATCTTGGACCTCATTTTGTGCACAGGGGTTTAGGAAAGATCTGAAGAAGTGTGTTAGGCTCTGAGTATACTTTAAAAATATAATGGTTGCCTTTAAACAACTAAAGAGTTTAGAAGACTGAACAAAACAAACTAATTGTGTTCCCTCCCCCAAACTCCACTAAAAACAATAGTAGAGTTAGAGATAGACCCACAAAGACAAGGAGAAATAAAAAATGGTCCTGGAAAACAAAGCACAACTGTCATAACTATAATTACTCTAGCTGACCTGAGAAAGCTGACTTCTAGGCCAGTAATGGGAAAAACTGAGAACCCACACAATTTGCACTGCTGACTCGGCCAAGCACACGACTGGTAGTATACTGCAGCTATATCTAGGCCTGGGCTAAGCTAGGAGGGTGTAGCATAAAAAATGAAGACAAGAGTTAAGTGATGTTTGAGAAGTTAGACCTCCTGGTCCCTTTCCCTACTTCACACAACTGGACAGCTGCCTATCTCCAATTCTAAGAGAACTCTGATGCTCATTCTCTGGAGGGTCTCTTGACCAAGGGCAGCCAATCACAGCTGAGGCTATAGGTACCACACTGAAAACAGGGGGTGGTGTCATATATGCCTACATAATGCTAAGTGGTTAGACTCACAGCTAACTTCCTCACTCAGCTCCTAGGACACCAACATCCAAATCCTTACTCTCCAGGTAGAAGATCAGAACACTTTTCTCTGGGCAGTCTGACCCATCCAAAAGCAAAGACCTGGCCGGGCGCGGTGGCTCAAGCCTGTAATCCTAGCTCTCTGGGAGGCCGAGGTGGGCGGATCATTTGAGCTCAAGAGTTCGAGACCAGCCTGAGCAAGAGCGAGACCCCATCTCTACTATAAATAGAAAGAAATTAATTGGCCAACTAATATATATAGAAAAAAAATTAGCCGGGCATGGTGGCACATGCCTGTAGTCCCAGCTACTTGGGAGGCTGAGGCAGCAGGATTGCTTGAGCCCAGGAGTTTGAGGTTGCTGTGAGCTAGGCTGACGCCACGGCACTCACTCTAGCCTGGGCAATAAAGTGAGACTCTGTCTCAAAAAAAAAAAAAAAGCAAAGACCTCATGATCCACAAACATAACAAAGAGCCCACTCAGATGACCCTGGAGTAAAGTGCGAGGTTTTTTTTTT
>VSMD01002788.1:0-42037 GCA_008750895.1 Mirza zaza | reverse complement strand
TCTGTTCTTGTGCCAGTACCAGGCTGATTTAACTATTATTGCTTTATAGTACAGCTTGAAGTCAGGAAGACTGATGCCTCCCAGTTTGTTCTTTTTATTTAAGATTGTTTTGGCTATACGAGGTTTTTTCTGGTTCCATACAAAGTGAAGAATTATTTTTTCTAGGTCTGTAAAGAATGCTGATGGTATTTTGATGGGGATTGCATTGATTCTGTAGATCACTTTAGGTAATATTGACATTTTAACTATATTGATTCTACCAATCCATGAACAAGGTAGATTTTTCCATCTGTTTAAATCTTCTGCAATTTCTTTTTTTAGTGTTTCATAGTTTTCCTTGTATAAATCTTTTATATCTTTCGTTAGGAATACCCCTAGATATTTAATTTTCTTTGGGGCTATAGTAAAGGGTATTGCGTTTTTGATTTGAGTTTCTGCTTGATGGTTCTTGGCATATATGAATGCTTCTGATTTGTGTATATTGATTTTATAACCTGAAACATTACCAAATTTGGTTATCAAGTCTAGGAGTCTCTTGGAAGACAGATACAACACTTCTTAGAAACCAAGATAAAACCAGTGATGAAGAATGCACCCATTGGGGGTGGGTTTGTTTCATTCTAGATTTGATTGACTTGTTGGTTAATATATAAGAATCTCCTTCAGGTGAGATCTCCAGCCAAATGATGTAGTTTCTGGATTTTTCTGGGTCAGCTTTAGTGGGAGCAAACTAATATATGACAAGAAGAGCCATTGCATCTTAAATGTGGGTCAGGAATTTAGCAGAATGGGTCATGAGAGAAATTTCTGGGGGTTACAGTCATGTCTGTATCATGACAGGGGCTTATGTTGTAGCACTTATCACAACCATCTAGTAACTTAAGATTTGTGCATTTCTTTGTATGAGAATCTCAAAAATAAAAGAATTATAAACAAACACTGAACTCTAGTTAGTGACATGAGGAAATGAACTGATGGCTGCATCTTTGAAATGCATCAAAAACAATGTAAATACCATGGTTGGTGACTGGGTAGAGGAATGATAGCTGGAGAGGCAAGTGACAAAGTAAGTACAGTGAAATCTTAAATGTAGAATTGACATGACATGGTGGACATATGACTGGGAAATACTTTCAACTTTTCCACATGTTTGAAATGTTTCATAATAAAATGTCAGAAAGCAAATAATTTCATATTAAATGCTGGGCACTTTGACCTTGCTTATATCATTAGTTTTTAGCAACCACTCCTTGAGGTAAGTAATAGTATTGTTTTAAAATATGTTAGTGACCTGGGTTTCAGATTGTTTAAGGAAGTTGGTTGAACTTACACAGTTAATAGCAATAGAACTAACATTCACAACCATTTTATCTAGGTTCAAGTTTAATGGTCTTTCCATTGCAATGCCTTGCTTAACAATTAAAAAGCAAAGCATCTTTTGAGAGTTAAGGAGAGGTGCGGTGGGGCAGATATGTCCTACTAGTGGAAAAGCAGCTCTAAGCTCCTGACTCTGAGTCAGGAGTGAGATCTGTCTTTAGAAAGATCAGTTTATCATTGAACACGGCGTCAGTGTCTGGAAATTGCCAGAATATCTCTAGTTTTGCCCTATATCCACAGCCTCCTTCCTCATTTTAGTATGGGAACAAACCATCCCTAGCACTTGATTTTATCTCCTACTTGTTTGGACATATTAATACATATGGAACTATACCAATTCTCAAAGATAAGAATTTTAGTATTAGTTTAAAATCTTATAGAGATCGGAAACATACTCTTACTTCTTTCCATACATTTCTCTATAGTTCCTCAAAATGCATCACCACGTATTTTGATGTCATGGAGAAACATAATGTCCTGGGGGTAAGTCCCCACATTTCTGTGCAAGCTATGGAGCCGTTGGCTGATGTTGTGTGCATGCTGTGCAATCTGTCTTTGCTTTTGGTTGCCTCTGCAAAGTGAAGAGGTGACTTGGTGATCTCCGAGATCTGGTCCAGCATGAACAACCTGTCACCTTTCTGATTTGCCCTCCAGTTCACAAGCATCCTTCAGTAGGGGCCCATGCTCACTGAATCTAGCTGGAGTAGTTGTCCTGGGATAGGCCTTTGTGTAGCACTGGCATCTCGCTGTTACCAACCCTGTGGTATCAGAAAGACCCTGGTAGAGGCCAATAAAGTGGTGGCATTGGGACAGAATGTCCCTGCACTGCCTCCACACATTTCCATCATCTGGTACCAGCACCTTCCTTTCCAATGAGTCTTTCCCAACACCTGGGCTCCAAAGATTCTTTTTCCTACAATTTCTTTCACTAATGCAGGGAAATGGAGGTTTCTGTACCCACCGGTGCCTCTAGCCACTGGGTGTCACTGCTGGACCACAGAAATCTTGGAAAGGCGGTTTCCCAAGGCAGAACACATCATGGTTGTTTTCAAAAGTGTTTTGCTTGGAAATACTTAATCACTTGCTCAACAAAAATATCTTTTTCTAAACCACAAGGATTGAGAGTCTGACTTATGAAGACACTCTAGGAGGACTGTGTGTTCTAGCAGAGCAGGGCTGACAGCTCTCTTGGGCCGCAGGTCTTCACAAGGAGGCCACTAATCTGAGGTGACTTTAAAAAAAAGATTAGTATGGGCTGTTTCCTTTTTTTGAGTGGGTAAATGCAATGAGAATTAAACTGATTTTTCACCATTAGTGAGCATCATGCTGAACCTACTTAATTCTGAATGCTAAAAAATTAATGGATTTAAGTAATGAAGAATAAAAGAAAATGATTCTAAATGATAAATACTAACAATCCTTAAATAACGAATAACTTAAATTATTCATTATCTGTTTCCTGTAACCTGCAGTGAGCAATACCATCCCACTCCAGGCATTGATAGTGCATATATTTTACAATGCTTGGGCGTGAGTTCACCCAAAGGAAATGACAGAAGGAATTTGAGAGAGAGGGCAACACTGATGTTTTGGAAATGGCAGCATTCTGAAAGAATCCACTTTAAAAAAGATGAAAATACGCACAGATTCAAATTGAATATTCAGATTGTTAGATGCAAATTTTATTTCATTGGTTACATTATTTTCTCTTTACAGTGTATTTTACTAAAATCATGTATGAGAAAAATGCATGCATTAAAAATAAAAGAATATCTTGCTTATACAGAATAAATCCTGGAAACCTAATCAAAAGCCCATATATTTGCTGTCTGGACTTGAATGTGGACAATCTTAGCAAAAGTACAAAAAGAACACTTAACCTGGAAAAGAAAACACGGCTCAGAAAGTACATGTCAAAAAATACCCTTTAGGGTTAAAGCCTTTCGTCATGTAAAGGAGCTGCAGAAGCTCGCGCAGAGGAAAGAAACCCTCTCGTTTTATTAGTCGCGTTTCATTACTTTCAGACAAGAAAATGAAAGACTGCAAATCAACAAATCTGTACTGAATAGATGAAAACAGGCAGGAATTGTCGGTATTTTGCACAGTGTCTTCTCAGGAAGGCCCAAAGCAGAAACTCTCCCTGGCCCAGGTGTCAGCATCAGGCCGCTGCTCCTCGTGGAGACGCTGGAACTCTGCGGCCTGTCCCTCGGCCCTCTGTCCACCGAGGAAAGCCACCAGCGACGTGCTGCAAGCAGAGAACAGGTACGTGTGGCCCACATACTGCAGCAGTAGCAGTTAAAGCATTACGTTCCATTGTCTTACTCTGTTTCCTTCTATCTTACTTTTCACACCTAATGTTTAACCTATTCTGTCTTGCTCATTAAAGAAATCATTGCAAACTGCGCCAAGTAGCAATTGTATATGTCGGTTATACACCTCACCTTAATTCTCTTCTGAACTAAGATGAGGTATAGGAATAAAAACAGCAAAAAGGGAGAGCAAAGGTGCGACGTGGTCCGCCGATGTGGTCTGCCGTCAGCGGGCATCCTGCGCTCTGCGAGGGGTGTGGCCCTGTCTTCCGTGGCTCGGGACCAAGCTCGGACCGAGAGCACAGAGAGCTCCGGAGGGCTGCGTGGTGGGGACAAGGTCCCTCTGACCGGGAGACGTCACTTGGCGCCCGGAGGGGTCGGGCGGTGAACGCACCCACGCGGCGTCCACACCCACGCGGCGTCCACACCCGGAGGGGCAGCTCGTGGAGGGCGGCGGGCGACTTCGTCTGGCCCCGCTCGGGAAGCGCGTCATACCGCCGGTTTACACACCTGCGCACACAGAGTCCTCGGCACGCTTGCTTCCCAGAGTGCCCGGAGAGTCGGGAGCGTGTGCAGCCTGTGGTGGGCCGGCGCGGGCCAGCTTGCAGGCAGGCAGCTCCAAGCCGCGCCCTGCGCCTCCGTGCCAGGGAGACGGGCGCCTTTGGACAGGCTGCGGGAAGGAGCCCAGCCGCCACACCGAGCCCAGCGGTGCGTGAGAATCTTCTCCGTGACTTCACGCGCCGATCTACTTGGTGGACCGTCCGAGGGCTCAGTGTGGGCGTAGTCCAGTCCCACCGAAGCCCTGTGCTCCTTCGTGGCTGGCCTCCCTGTGGCGCTGGGGAAACCGGGAAGAACGAGGCGCCGTCCCGGCCCTGGGAACACAGGCAGAGTGAGTGACAGAAGAGAAAACAGAGGATGCGGCCAACAAGGTCTCAGAGCATCTCCAGATGGTCGCTATGCAATCACGGGAGCAAGCCCTTGTTAAGTCAGGAATAGATAGTAAGTAAATTCAGAAGGGTTTTGCAAACCCATTGCAAGGCATGCCAAAAAGAAAAAGAAAAAACTCCAAGTATTCAAAGGGGCGCTCCGGTTCACACGTGCGGAAGGAGACGACTAAGGCCCGCCGCCCGGGCGCGGTGAGGCTGCGGCGTCCCCTCCGGGCGCCCGGAGCCGGCGGGTGTGAGCGGTCTGCGAAAAGGGCCGCGCTTGAGGTACGCAAAGGTGTCACGAAGCCCTGAAGAGCAGAGATTGATTTCCCCGAGTGTCAAGAGGGTGGGGAGGCCGGAACAGCCGGCATGCAACAGACCTGGAAGGAAGCCGGGTGTTGCGGTGAGAGGGGGGAGGTCACATGAGGCCTGCGGTTCTCAGACCTGAGCCTCGAGCCTCAGCATCCTGAGAGGACGGGTCAAAGGTTTCTGGGCCCCGCCAGGGCTTCCGATTCAGGAGGGCATCCTGGGACCCAAGAATTTGCATTTCCAACAAGCTTCTGGGGCGTGCGATGCTGATGTTGAGAACCAGGGTTTTATAAGCAGGGGCGGGGACGGAGGCTCTACACTGAGGATTTTATTTGTCACAGTTTTTCCCAGTGCCCCATCTGTGTGCACCTCCCCCCTGGGGGACCCACAGCGCACCTGCCTGCGGCCCCAGGCAGGCATGGCCCACGGGAGGCGGCTGAGCTTTTCGGCCTTGTGTCTAGGACAACGGTGCTTCACGGCCAGGTGGGCAGGTCGGGCGGCGAGGCAGGGGGCTGGCTAATTGCTGGGCCTGCTCACCGCAGGGTCCCTGCTGACTGGCACAATGGCCTTAAGCCAGGCCGTGAGAGAACGGAGACTGTGCTCTGCCCTGGCAGCTGCGGAACGGAGCGGGGTGCGGATAGAATCCCTAACCTTGGCAAAGGGGCTGACTGCGTTGATTATACATCACATTGGGACCGAGGAGGATCAGAGTAGCACAAGTAATTCCATCACAGCTTATCTCTGGGCTGCAGGGTTATGCTGCTGAAACTGCTGGAAATTGCAAAGCTCAGGAGCCTGGAGAGCCCGCGGTGAGGGCCGGCTAAGGCCGGGAGGCTCCGCAGAGCGGGCAGAGGACCCGCAGTTTACCAAGGTCTTGGTGGTCCTGAACTTGGGCTGGGGCCTTTGCACGCATTATCTCATTAAATTTTCACAGTGTTCTCTGCCTGAGAAATGTGTTAATATCCCCACTTTGCTGATGGGGAAACAGCCTGAGAGGGTATATAACTTCCCACAACCACAGGCAGCAGAAACATCTTGAGCAGTGAGAATATTCCTGAGGATAACTTGGCTTTGAAAGTTGTAACAACTTCCTGTCACTTTCTCTACCTCCCAGCTGAGTCAGCTGAGATTTATTAGGGCTCAAGGTCATCCTTTATTTTCTGTGTGGTGGAAAATGCACAGCACAAAGCCTGGCATATTATTGGTATTCAGTAAATATTTGATTCTAGGAAAATGCACATGTGCACACACATACACAAGGTATTAAACAGAAACATCTGGGGCCCTCAAACTCCCTGCGGCTCCTTGGTAGAGCCCCTGTGGGTCCGTGCGCCATAGGCTATACACGCAGGATTTAAATGGCCATACCTGTAATGACAGCGTCACTGTGGATTTTTCTTTTTCTTTCTCTCTTTTTCTTTTTCTCCAATTTTTTTTTTGTTTTACAATACTTGAATTCAGTTTTTGAACAGTGGTGAGTCAACCCCAACTTTGGATAATGAAAGAAAAGACAGCCAGAGACCTGCCCCAGACTGCTGCCCAAGATCGCCATGTACTTACCTTTGGCTCTGTGGACAGAACTCGTGAGAGATACAGAGGAAATAAAAATAATGATCTGAACACAGAGTATATTAGTACAGGGGAGTTCTGGAGGAAACCAACTCTAATCACCACAAATTCCTTAAAATAGCCCTCTCACACCCTCATGAAAGTGTGTCATTAGCAGACTCCTGAGGGTTTCTTGTGGAATAAGGGTTTATTATGACTCACTTTGAGAGGTGTCCACGTTAGTGACTTGGGACTTGCTCTCTGAAAGGGAGGCAGCTGCAGACAGCTGCTGAGTCCGAGTCTGCCCGACTGAAAGCCCTCCTCCCCGGCCTCTCCTGCAGTCTCCCTCGGCCTCCACGTTCTCAGTGGGTGTGCTCTTGCAGATCAGCGCAGAAGAGAACGCCCCAAGCGGGACAGGAAGGGGCGGAGCTATTACTGCTCCCAGAGCTTGCCAGGGACCTTCTGAGGTTAGACCAACAGAAGCTTAAAGGGAACCTGTGGTTAAAATGGCCTCGAGTAAGGCTGGACTCTCCAGGCAGCATGACTAAGGTCGGCAGCAGGCACAGTCCAAAGGTTGCAGCCTGAGTTTGCGAGGGAGAGATATCTTCTTTTTTACAGCCTTCCCTGGAGCAGGCTGAAGTCACGAGGCAACTTCTGCAGGTGGGACCAGCTACCTAATTTGTGAGGTCCAGCAAAAATGCAAATATGGGACCCCCATTGAAAGGGAAGGAAGAAAGTGCTGTTAAAGGTTGTGACTTCACAGGAAATATACATTTGGTCTCTGCTCCCGGTTCCTGACACAGAGCTTCTAAAACCCTTGGAATTCCCTGAGTGATACGGGCTAGAGGAATGTCTTTTTTAAACTCATAATGAGCCTCTTCCAACCATCCCTGAGCTTATACTAAGGAGGTGACTCCTGGAGGATGGAGTGGAAAGTTGCTGGGGCAACTTTCCCTGTGATTAGAGACTTGGAACTTCCAGCCCCATCCACCAACCTCCAGTGAGAAGAGAAAGGCAAGAAACTAGGTTCAATCCCCCATGGCCAGTGTTTTGTCTGCCTGATGGAACAACCATAAAAACCCTGTGCAGAGATTTATAGTTGTTCACCTGGTTGGTGAACAACACATCAAGGTGGCACATCTGTGCCGGCAGGGTGGCACATCTAGAGAGGGCATGGAAGCCCCAGCTGCCCCCTCAGAGGTGGTTGGAGCCATGCCTGGTAGGCCGTTGGCAGAACTGGACCTCAGAGACTGGTCTGCTCTGAGTCCTAGCTGAACAGATGAGAGTCTATGACTGCTGTCCTCTGCTTGGCAACACGAAGCAGAACATTCTTATAGGCTGGGTTGCCATGGTTCCATCTTCTGGCTGTGGACACTCCTGCTTCCTGTTGGAGTTCCACGCCTTTTGCATTTCTGTAGTTGAAGTGTCACGAGTGTGGTATAGAGTTTGTAGTGCACCACTGTGCTGGAGATAGCTTGGCCCTAGCTACAGAGAGGCCTACCTAAAGCCACGGGGAAAGGAAGGGCATTTATTCTGAATGACAGAGGAGGCTTGTTGGGGTGGTTCTTTCATCCTCAACAGCAGGGGAAGAGACAGCCCAGGACACTGTGACACTGTGGGCATCCAGGTGATGCAACAGGTGTAAACAGCCTGGCCTTGCCAGTGGGGTGGATGGCTGGGACTCGCCAGCTCTATCTCTGTTCAAGTTCGTCCCAGAACCAAACAGGCCACGTGAGGGTGAGCCGACATCTCCCTTCCCCAGCACATGACTCTTAGAACAAAACTGCTGCCACCACCACCAAGAATCAAAGACTGTTAGAGTTGGAGAATTGAACTAATGCAGAGTTTGCAACCTAGAGCCTGAGATTTGGCCTGTTTGGTTTGGTCCACATAGTGAACAGAAAAAGAAGTAATATGGTTGACAGCATTTAAAAAGCGATTACACATAATAATCCTAACTTCCTGTTTCTCTTGGAAAATCAGCAGATCTGACCCCACCCGGATCTGAAATTGTAGGTTCACTTCATGCCAGGAGCCAGGATCGCAAAGATGAAGCTTCCTTAACGTCATACTGGCTGTCGTAGCCTGGGACCAGAGCTCGGTGCTGCTGCCTCCTGGCAGAGAGCTTCTGTCTGCCTGTCATGACGGTGCCTCTATTCACGCAGCCCAGGGTCCTGTCTCCCGGCTTCCTGCCAAATAAGGTGTCAATGAAAATAATTGCTTTTTAAATTGGGAACCTAATTCTTTCAAACATATCACAACCAATTTTTCTTTTCTTTTTTGTGTATCACTTCAGGAAAATTCTTAAATGTGGATGAGAACTGTGATTGATAAAAAGATAAAATTACCTTAAATATAAATAATTACCTTGGTAGAAAGATAACATAAATGTGTATTATAGAGGGCTAGTGAAAGATTGGCTCCAAACTAAAGAACCATTTCATTTTCTTTTTGTTTTTCATTTGAAATCCCACTTTAGCAGACATTTATGTCTAGCTGAAGCTGTGTTGCTGACGAAATACATGACCTTGAACAATACCAATACCTCTGCATTATGCCTTCACCATCTGAAAAACAGACTTTAAACTATCCACTCCTGCCTTATTATACTGATAAATTAGACCATGTATGTAAATGCTTTAAGCTTCTGGGAAAAGAGAAAGGGTACACATTTGTGATCTTGATATTATGAATAGGAACATGAACTGAAATGTTATTTATTCCGAAAATCTCAGGTTATTATTCCTTTGGCAATTGAATGCCCCTTTTAACCAAGTCCGTCTTTTTTTTATGAGGCAAGGAAAGAATGAAATGACTTCCTTTCATTTGGTCTGAATGCAAATATTTCAATGTTTGTAATGCTTGGCAATATTAATACCCTCGTCACTTTGAGTAGTCCTGGTCATAAGGTAGCAGAATGACTGACATTTTGTCTTCTATTGCAAAACATTTGAAAAAGAAAAAGGAATGCAGTGTAAGTAGGTGGCTATTAAGACAGAAAGAAGATTACGTTGTCTTTTGAGATGTTAAATATTTGCTGTTCTTGTTTTCTTTCTCTCTATTTTTTCTGCTGGCACCTATTTGAAATGTGTCCAGAGAGAGTTTACATTCACTGTCGTGGATTTGAATGTGCTTTTTGTTTCTTTAGGGTAAAAATGCCTGTGAGGTCATGATGAGGCACGAGCCTTGTGCTTGCTCTTCCACACAGGCCAGCGGGCCTGAGCTGCAGGGCAGGGGTCCTCCTCCGGTGGCTTCTGCCATTTGCTCTGGTGCTTCACGCCCCTTCCCCCTCTCCGTCGCGCTGGCCCCTTACTCAGTGGCCGCACTCCTCATTCGCTGAGGAAATAAGAGTGACTGGGAGAAGCTGTCTTCATTTCTGCACCTTCCCACCACTGACTCATCTTCTGCGTTCCCTCTGTTTAGCAAGCATGCTCCCCGCTTAGCGCCAGCCATTCCCAGATGCCCTGGATCCCCAGTCCTTCACCTAATAGTGACTTACTGTGCTAACGCCCCTCTTTCACCCCAGCACTAACGATTTCTGCCCTTTTCGCAGAGGCATACAGATAAGCTGCAGCCCACCCCACTTTTTCTGCCTTCCCTTTAGTTTTATAATACCCAGAAAAAGCTTTTCTGTATTTCTTTTCTTAACTCCCTTTCTCTCTTGAATCCACTCCACTCTTGCTTTGTCCCCGTCACATAATTGCCAAGGACACCAACAAATTGTCATCCAAAAAGACCACTGGGATAGCTAACTAGTAGAAAAGAGCCCTCCATTGACAGTATCAGTTTGCAAACCAGGAAGATAGTCTCTGTTGTTGACCGGAGGTGCTCTCTTTTCGCAGAGGGGAAGGGCAGGCTGGGTTTTATGCCTCACAGGGTCTGTATTACACAGTAGAGTCATACACAAATTCAGCAAGCTTTGGGAAAAATCCATACATATTTATGAGGGGAGTCGAGTGCATGAGCAATGGGTAAACATGTATGTAACATATATCCATGTTCACACTGGGGTGGGGTTTTAACATTACAATGGAGTGGAATTTGACTCTTTAGATTACAAGGTAAAATACAGAAACAAAGACAGTTTGAGCACAGCCTCTGTCAGCCGGCTGAGACTGGCTTAATGTCTGTAGCTGCTTATGAGAAAAGAATGTCTGTAAGGCTTGTGCTCTGTCCACTCAGAGTTGTGGCGGCCTGTTCTGTGAATCAGCCTGATAGCTCCTATTGTTAGGGAGTTTAGCAAGGGTGTGGTTTTTCTTGTAGTCATAGGTATTTAGAAAATTGCTATGTCTGCCAGGCAAGCCCTGAACCTTGATCCCTAAGTAAACTTTGTTTCCTTAACCTTAGGGTCTGTCTTAGTTGATAAAAGGGTGTCTGTTTTGGTCTCTCGGATCATAACTCCATGAGCCCAGATCCAAAGATTCATTCATAGTTACCCTCAGCCACTCGGTGTGGTTCACTTTCTTGGCCTGGCTTCTGGTTAGTGTTCTTCCTGCTTCTCTGACCACTCAGTCTCTGCCTCCATGACTGGTCCCTTATGTTCCAGTCCCTCTTTAATACAGAGAAAGTTGGATGTCTCAGGGCCCATTTCTCAGTCGTCTTCTTAACATTCAATCACTCTTATGCAATCCCCATCCCATCTTTCACTGGCAGCCTCCAAGTTTTACCTCCACCCCTGACTCCTACCCTAACCCCGTATGGATATAACTCCACGTTTCCACTTGGGCGTCCAACAGGCCTGTGGGGTTCAGGACACCCTATCCCCAAACACAGTGCCTTGGCATGTTGAGTATTTTAAGCTGAAGGAATTTGAAAAATAGCAGAGAAGGAAGGTCATTCTTACCTCCCCCACCCTTCTCCCTGAAGAGGCAGCAAATCCTAGGAGGGTTCTCTGCCTTCCCCTGAAGCAGGTCGTGAGACCCCCACGAGAGAGCTGCACTCCCCATGCAGGGAGCGAAGGGACATCCTTATCTCTGAAGACACAGGGACACAGAGAAGACTCTGAGCAAACAGGGCTCACAAACTCCCCTTCTCTCCAGTTTATTACCGTTAGCTCATACTTTTTAATCCAATCATACTCCTTCCGGCCTACCTACTTCTTCCTCAGACTTAGCAGAGAAAATACACAGATTCATCTGTTTCTTTGAGTCTTCATTTATGAAGGCTCCCTGTCATGTACAATTTATATTAAATCCATGGGTATGCTCTTCTCTTGCTGATCGTCTTTTGTAAGAGGGCCTCGGCCCCAAGCCTGGGATGAGTGAGCAAAGACGCTTCTCCTCCCTAAAGGCCCCGCTTTCTCCACGTCCACCTCTGAGCCACCGGTTTCCCCACTCAGGCTGCACCTTCCCAGAGTCCAAGCCTGGCAGCATCGCGTGCCTGTCTGTCCATTTGCATCGGTAAGTCCTGACTTTAGTGCCTGCAAGATTTTTCAGGTAAATGAACAAATATTTCTGGGTGCCATGTGCTTAATTCACCCTAAAAGTGATTGCATTTTTTTAATAGGCACTGGGTTTATGTTCTCAGGTGAGTCAGGAAATGAGGAGACAGGTAATTCCAGAGGAAGTACAAAAAATGTTTAGCTGAAGAGTGTAGCAGTGAAAAACACAGGAATAGCAGGCAAGCCATGGGTCTTTTAAATCCTTGAGCCAATGATGGTTGGCTCAGCAGAGAGGTATAAAATGGCTGAAGGTCCCTACAGGTGGGCAAAATCTGGCAGACCACTGGCATAGGGAGTTCTCAAAGGTGTGAACTGTGTCTGGTTCTAATGGTTGGGCAAGAGCAAAGCAGTGCCTCTCTGCAGAACTATCTAGGGGATCTGGAGAGGGAATTAATTCAGGGGTCTAAGACTAAAGCTGCAAAACACTAAGAGTCACCAGGACCAGTTTTAGGAATATGACAGAAGACCAGTTGTCACAATGGGGAAACAAGTCCAAGGCCCAGCCAACAGCCCTGGTAACTTTATGTCGAGTCTCAGAGTATGAGGCCAGCCATTCCTCCATCCACTCACCTATTTTTGGATGAGTCCTAAAGAATCAAGGTGGAGCCTGCCATCTTGGGTGGCTATCAAGGGGCTCCAGTACTGTGAGGGGAAGGATTAAAGTCTTCGTGAGTGGAAGGTTTCAGGGGGCAGGGACCAGGCATGGCTTGGTAGTGTGTGGTTTTGTGGAAAGTCCTCATGAAGGAAGAAATTTGCAAAAGTGAGGCATGGACAATGAAAATATCATAGAGGAGAGAGAATTTTTTTTAATTTGAATGTATTATGGGAGTACAAATAATTTTGGTTGCATGGATCACTTTTATAAGGCTTGATTCATAGTTGTAAGTGTGCCTGTCACCCACATAGTGTTCACTATACTGGTTAGGTAGGTTTTAACCTATCTCCTCCATCTCCCTGCCCCCGCTTGATTTCCATTAAGTTTTACTTCCCTCTAGCTCATGTGCGCTTATCAGTTAGTTCTAATTTAATAGTGAGTACAAGTGGTGTTTGTTTTTCTATTCTTGAGATACTTCACTTAGGAGAATGGTCTCCAGTTCAATCCAAATGTTGCAAAAAGCCTTAATTCATCCTTCTTCATGGCTGAGTAGTATTCCATGATATACATATACCACTTTTTGTTAATTCATTCATGAATTGATGGGCACTTGGGTTGAATTCATCTCTTTCCTTTTTTTTTTTTTTTGAGACAGAGTCTTGCTTTGTTGCCCAGGCTAGAGTGAGTGCTGTGGCATCAGCCTAGCTCACAGCAACCTCAAACTCCTGGGCTCAAGTGATCCTCCTGCCTCAGCCTCCTGAGTAGGTGGACCACACCTGGCTAATTTTTTGTTTCTGTTTTTAATTGACTGGCTAATTTTTTTTCATTGTATTTTTAGTAGAGATGGGGTCTTGTTCTTGCTTAGACTGGTCTCAAACTCCTGAGCTCAAGTAATCCTCTTGCCTCAGCCTCCCAGAGTGCCAGGGTTACAGGCGTGAGCCACTGCGCCCACTGATTCCACATCTTTGCAATTGTGAATTGTGCTGCAGTAAACATTTGAGTGCAGCTGTCTTTTTGATAAAATGACTTTCTTTCCCTTGGGTTAATACCCAGTAGTAGGATTGCTGGATCAAATGTTAGGTCTACTTTTAGTTCTTTGAGGAATCCGTATAGTGTTTTCCATAGAGGTTGTAATAATTTTCAGTCCCACCAAAAGTGTGCAAGCATTCTTTTCTCTCTGCATCCACGCCAACATCAATTGTTTTTGGTCTTTTTAAACATAAGACATTCTAACAGGAGTAAGGTGATATCTCATTGTGGTTTTAATGGTATTTCCCTGAAGAGTAGTGATACTGAGCATTTTTTCATGTGTTTATTGGCCATTTCTTTTGAAAAGCTGTTCATGTCTTTTGCCCACTTTTTGAAGGGGCTGTTTGATGTTTCTTGCTGACTCATTTCAGTTCTTTGCAGATTCTGGTTATTAGCCCTTTATCAGATGTATAGCATGCAAATATATTCTCCTATTTTGAAAGTTGTCTGTTTGCTCTGTTGATTATCTCCTTGGCTGTGCAGAAGCCTTTTAAGTTAATCAAGTCCCTCTTTTTGTTGTTGCTGCTATGCTTGCCATTAGGTTCTTCTTCATAAACTCCTTGCCTAGGCTGATATCTAGAAGAGTTTTTACAACATATTCTTCTAGAATTCTTATGGTTTCATGCATTACATTTAAGTCATTTATTCATCTTATATTAATTTTTGTGAGTGATGAGAGATATGGATCTTGTTTCATTTTTCTGCTTGTGGCTATCCAATTTTCCTATCCCCATTTATTGAATAAGGATTCCTTTCCCCAGCGTATGTTGTTGTCTGCTTTATCAACGATCAGTTGGCTATATGTGGATGGTTTTATATCTGAGTTTTCTGTTGTGTTCCATTGGTTTATGTCTCTGTTCTTGTGCCAGTACCATGATATTTTAGTTACTAGAGCCTTGTAGGATAGCTTGAAGTCTGGTAAATTGATGCCTCCCAATTTGTTCCTTTTGCTTAAGATTGCTTTGCCTATTTGGGCTCTTTTCTGGTTCCACATGAGATGTAGAGTTATTTTTTTCTAGATCTGTGAAATATAATGTTTGTATTTTGATGGGGATTGCATTGAATCTGCAAATCACTTTGGATAGTATGGACATGTTAACAATGTTGATTCTACTGATCCATGAGCATGACAAGTTTTTACATTTGTTTGTATCACCTGCAATTTCTATTCTCAGTGATTTATAGTTCTCTCTGTAGAACTCTTTCACCTCCTTTGTTAAGTATGTTCCTAGATATTTTATTTTCTTTGTAGCTGTTGTGAATAGTATTGAGTCTTTGATTTGACTCTCTGTTTGACTGTTATTGATGTATAGGAATGCTACTCATTTGTGTACATTGATTTTGTAACCTGAGACCTTGCTGAATTTGTTTACAAGTTCCAGGAGTCTCTTGGTGGAATCTTTGGGGTTTTCTAGATATAAGATCATATCTTCTGCAAAAAGCAGTAATTTGACCTCCTTTTTCCCAATTCGGATACCTATACCCTTAATTTGTTTCTCTTGCCTGATTGCTCTGGCTAATACTTCCAGCACTATGTTTAATAAAAGTGGTGACAATGGGCATTCTTGTCTTCTTACAGTCCTTAGTGGGAATGCTTTCAGTTTTTCCCCATTCATATGATGTTGGCTGTGGGTTTGTCATATATGGCTTTTATAACATTGAGATATGTTCCTTCTAGGCCTTGTTTGTTGAGGTTTTTTTTTTTATCAAGAAAGGGTACTGAATTTTGTCAAATGCTTTTATACATCTATTTAGTGATCGTATGATCTTTTTTTTTTTTGCTTCTGTTTATGTGGTGAATTATATTTATCAGTTTATAGATGTTGAAGCATCCTTGTATCCTTGGGATGAAGCCCATGTGGTTATGATGGATTATTTTTTTCATGTGTTGGTGAATTTGGTTTGCTAGTATATTATTGAGTACTTTTGTCATCTATATTCATAAGGGATATTGGTCCGTAGCTTTCTTTTTTTTGTAGTGTCCCTTCCTCGCTTTGGTATCAAGGCAATACTAGCTTTGTAGAATGAGGCAGGGAGGATTTTCTCCTTTTTGGTGTTATGGAATAATTTCTACAGTATGGGTACTGACTCTTCTATGTAGATCTGACAACATTTGGCTATGGATCCATCCATTCTGGGATTTTTTTGTTGTTGAAAGGTGTTTTATTGCTGCCTTAATCTCATTGCTTATTATTGGTCTGTTCAGAAATTCTATTTCTTTCTGAGTCTATGGACATTGTGTGATTCCAGGAATTTTCCCATTTCCTCTAAGTTTTCAAGTTTATGTGCATAGAGATTTTCATAGGATTCACACATGATATTTTGTATTTCTGTGGTATCTGTTCTAATATCTCCTTTTTCTTTTCTGATTGAGGTTATTAGGGTCTTTCCTCCTTTATCCTTGGTTAATCTAACAAGAGTTCTATTGATTTTGTTTATCTTTTCAAAGAACTTTTTGTTCTGTTGATCTTGTGTATTATTTTCTTGCTTTTGATTTCATTTAGTTTTGCTCTGACCTTAGGTTTTTTTTTTTTTTTTTTCCTTCTGCTGGCTTTAGGTGTGGTTTGTCCTTGCTTTTCTAGTTCCTTGAGATGTGTCATTGTTAATTTAGATTATTAATTGTTTAGATTGTTAATTTGTAATCTTTCTGTCTTTTTGTTGTAGGCATTTAAGGCTTTGGTTTTTCCCCATAGGACTGCTTTAGCTGGATCCCATATATGTTGATAGCTTGTGTCTGCTTTGTCATTCACTTTGAGGAATCTTTTGATTTCCATATTAATTTCATCATTGACTCAATAATCATTTAGCAGGAGGCTGTTTAATTTTCATGACTTTATGTAAAATTGGGTGTTTATCTTAGTGTTGATTTCTAGTTTTATTCCACTGTGATTTGAGAAGACATATGGTACAATTTTAATTTTTCTTAATTTGTTGAGCCATGATTTGAGGCCTAAAATATGATCAGTCTTGGAGAATGTTCCCTATCCTGATGAGAAAAATGTATAATCAGTAGTTTTTAAGAAAAATGTTCATAAATGTCTGCTAGGCCCATTTATTTTAGAATCTTGTTAAAGCCCAGTGTTTCTTTATTTTCTGCTTGGATGATCTGTCCAGTTCTTTCAGTGTAGTGTTGAAGCCCCTGGAAGTTCTGATGCTGCTGTTTGTCTCTTTGCACAGATCTAGTAGGGTTTGCTTTAGGAATCTGGGTTCTCCTGTGTTAGGTGCCTAAATATTTGGGCTTGTTATATCTTCATGTTGAATTGCTCCTATACCATTAGATAATGACCATCTTTGTTTTTCTTTAGTATTATTGATTTAAAGTCAACTTTATCTTATATAAGAATGGCTACACCTGCTTTCTTTTGGTTACCATTTGCATGAAATGTTTTTTCTGTCCCTTAAGCTTGAGTCTGTAAGTGTTCTTGTGGGTTAGTGTGTTTTCTGGAGATAGCAGATACTTGGATTGTATTTTTTTTTATCCATTCAGCCAGCCTATTTGTCTTGGGTGTGGTTTTAAAACCATTCATGTTGATTGATAGTATTGATATGTGCAATACTGTTCTGCTCATCCAGTTGGGTAGTACTTTATTGCTTTGTTTTACATCTTGTGCTAATGTTTTATATGAGATCTGAGCTTTAGCTTTTGGGTGGTTTTATACTGGTGGGTGACCATTGTGCTGATTCATGTACAATGCAGTTCTGAGTATTTCCTATAGGGCACATCTGGTATTGACAAATTCCCTCAGTGTTTGCTTATCTGGAAAGGTCTTTATTTCTCCTTCATTTGTGAAACTTAGTTTTGCAGGATACATCATTCTAGGCTGACAGTTGTTCTGTTTAAGAAGACTGAAGTTGGGGACCCAGGCCCTTCTGGCTTGTAAGATCTCTGTTGAGAAATCTGCAGTTAGCCTAATGGGTTTTCCTTCCTAAGTTACTTGATGTTTTTCTCATACCATTCACAGTAGTTCCTCCTTCATGCTGATGTTGGCCAGTCTGATGACTATGTGTCTTGGTGATTGCCTCTTTGTGACGAGTCTCCCAGGTGTTCACTGAGCTTCTTGTATCTGTATGTCTAAATCTCTAGTAAGACCAGGGAAATTTTTCTTGATTATTCCTTCAAGTATGTTTTCCAGCCCTTCTGCCTTTTCTTCTTCATCCTCAGGGATGCCTATAATCCCTATATTTGGCTATTTTATATAATCACATATTTCTTGTAGGCTTTGTTCATTCCTCTTAATTCTCTGTCCATTATTTTGACTTGGTTACAGTTATCCTTAGTGTGATGTTTTTCTCAGTTTCTAGTTGTTTGCAGGCTGTAGCAGTGGTGAGCTGTGTATGTTGGCAGATTTATTGTCTCTCTTTATGAGGAAGAATGGAGGTCTTTGAAATCCTTTCTCTTCCCCAGCCTTGTGGATTTCTTAGCTGTGTGAATTGTATTGGCCTACCCAGTTTAATCTCTGATACAATAAATGGCACTTGTGGGTAAGAATTGACCTGTATGATTGAGTCAGTAAATGTTGTAAAGGGCTGTGCAAATTGACCTCCCTGTTAGTAGGTGGTGCTTTCCAGAAGGCACAAGCTGCAGTGTTGGTTTTGAAATGGCTCTAGCCCCTCAGGTGGAGCACTTGTATGCCCCAGGTGGTGGATGGGGCCCTGGAACTTCCAGATGAGTCTTCATTCTCTGCCACAGCAGGGGTGGGTTGGGGAGTGAGGCTCGGTGGGGCTGGGTTGGGTGGACTTGCCCTCAGGCTCCACAACAGCTTGTAAGGTAGCTGTTTGCATGGGTCGAAGGTCTGCTCCCAGCTTCTGGGGAAAGCTGCCAGGGAGGGACTGAAGTGACCCCGCCTACTCGGAAAGTCTGTCTGTGGAGATGGGGCCATCTGAGATTCACAAACTAACTGTCCAACTCTCACATCTCTCCACAGCCTGCATGTCTGTCCTACTAATGTGCATTTCCTTGAAATGCCAGTGAGTATGGAGCTCCCAATTGGGCACTCTGGGTCCACTATAAGTCTCTAGGGAAGAGGCATGGGCCCCACTCTCTGTGGCAACATCAGCCTGGAGAACACACCTGCTGCAGGGAGGTGGTCGATTGC
Organism: Mirza zaza; assembly: GCA_008750895.1. Classification (NCBI taxonomy): domain Eukaryota; kingdom Metazoa; phylum Chordata; class Mammalia; order Primates; family Cheirogaleidae; genus Mirza; species Mirza zaza. The sequence goes on along the minus strand of VSMD01002788.1, from coordinate 23,408 downwards.
CAAAATCTCGGCTCAAACTTCTCTCCTGGTTGGAATGGGTCGGGAAGGGACTACTGCTCCCAGTCAGCCTGAGCACCTGAATGTGCTGCACCTGGTTGCTATGGCTCCCAGGGGCGGGCTCTTCTTCAACAGAGGATCCACCCCAATCCAACAGGGTGGTTTTCCTACTAGGGGGATGGGTGCTCTCCCAGCTCACTGTATCTTGGGACCCCACAATTTTCTCCCATCAGTTCTGTCCACGTGGGCTTCTTTTTCACCTGAGTCCAGCTCCCAGACCTCTGGCCTGTGTCTCCAGTAACCCACTCAAGTCTTGGGGGCAATGGGTCTGGCCTTCTTGTCAAACCTGTTGGTGTGCAACTCTGAGAAATGCTGGCGGGCAGGGAGCTCCCAAATCAGACACCCTGGGTCCACTACAGTCCCCCTGGGGGAAAGGTATGGGACCCTCTCTCAGCCTGTAGCACCCACCTGCGGGAAAGAGACAGCTGCTCACTGAATTCTTGGCTCCAAGGGCACTCCCAGCTGCAGTGGTTGGGGGAGGGGAAGGGAAGGAAAATAGTGTGAATGGGAGAAAGCTGGCTCTCCAGTCTCTCGTGACATTCTTCTTGGAGTGGAACCTCACACAGAATGTCCAAGCTCTGGGATCATGCAAGTTCTATCCCACTGTTCTGTGTTGCTGCAGCGCCTGAGCTCATGGGGTGGAAAAGCCTCCAAGAAACTTGGTAGCCTCCTGGACGCCCTCATCTCTTCACTGGGCTCCCAGTCTCTCTGGGCTTGATCCTTGTCAGTATCTTTTTTTCCTTTATCTTCTTCCTTCTCTGCTTCACAATTTTCCTCCACGAGGTCCCCAGCGGGCCCCAGCACCTCTCTCTATGATCCACACCTGTTATGCATCTTTTCTCTCCTCGCCTGTATCTGAAATCCAGTCTTCCTTCCGGGATGGTCTGGCAAATGATGCCACTAGGCACCCCCTACCAAGGAGAGAGGATTTTGAATTCAGAAATTCTGAGTTCAAGTCTTGGTGCTAAGAGGCATTTATTGGGTGACCTTGAGTTTGGTCATGTGGCTTGTTTGAACCCCAATTTTCTCATCTATAAAATGGAGATGATGATGCCTCAATTTCCTCCATTGCAGGGTACTGTTTCTGATGATCTGCGAAACAATGGCCTGCTGGTTGCTAATGTGTTGTGTGAGAAATGAGTTTGATAATCGAAGAAGCCTGGGAAAGTCTGGGTTAGGCGCAGGTGAAGAGGCTTAGGTTTAATACATCCTTCCCTGCTTGGGCTTTTGAGAAACTGTGATCGGTGAACACACTTTTTGAATTTCCATGAGAGGATTTTGTATGTGGCATTTCTCAAACCTTTTAAACTGCAAACCTCCCCCTCCTTTTTTTTCTTGCTGCACTTATTAACCTCTCCTGGGAGAACATTTCAAGGAATGCAGTTTGGGAAATGCAGCCATAGAGTAATAAAGCAACAGCTAGCTCACTAACGTGTACTGCGTGTGCCTGCAAATTTTCTTTCAACTCTGAACAGCGCTGTGTTTATAATACTAACATTGTAGAAGGCATACGTGGTGTGCTTGTTTCTAAAGGAGATTTTAAGCCAGCTGGCAGCCAGCGCTGGTGAAATAGAAAGATAAGCCCTCAATAAAAAGATGTATGCAGAAAAGTGCTATTATTGGGGCCTTGAGACCTTGCATGCTGTCTCAAGAGCTGACCTCTAAATAAGACAGCTGCTCCTGGAGCCTCAGAGCAACACGAACAGCAAAAGGAAATGTGAGGCTGCAGTTCCTGGTAGAGACAAAGCCCAGGTTCCGGAGACATATTGCAGAGCTTGAATTTGAAACCGATGGTCTCTTGGTGAAAAGAATCTGAGACTCAAACTAAGTTGCTATATTTTTAATAAATATTAAAATAAATAGTTGTGGCTGGGTGTGGTGGCTCATGCCTGTGATACCAGCACTTTGAGATGCCAAGGCTGGAGGATCTCTTGAGGCCAGGAATTTGAGTCCAGCCTGGGCAACACAGGGAGATCTCATTGCTACAAAAGTTAACAACAACAACAACAAATTACCTGGGTGTGGTGGCTGCACTTGTAGTCCCAGCTACTTGGAAGGCTGAGGCAGGAGGATCACTTGATCCCAGGAGTTCAAGTCTAGGTGACAGAGAGAGACCCTATCTCTAAAAAGAAAATTAAAGAAATAAGTAAATAAATAAAATCAATAGTTGTACAAAGCTATTTTATCCTAGATGATAATGGCGTTGATTTGATTTGGGAGAGGCGTTAGAGCTGCTGGTACCCCTTTCTCTTATGTGGAGTGGGGTTTGGGGGCTGCACTTTACAGGGGGAAGCCATCCCTCAACTGCATGTCAACTCCAGAATTTACTAGCTACGAAACTCTGGATGAATTAAATTATGTCTTTGAGTCTTAGTTCCTTTACCATGAAATGGGGATGATTTTATCAAGGTAGAGCTGTCCTTTCTTCAGTTTATGTAAGTCTGAAGCTAAGAAGGGAATTTAGGCTCAAGAACAGAGTCTGCACTGCCAACGTCCGGGGCCAGGGGATGCTTTGTTGTGGAGGGCTGCTTTGCACACAGTGGCGTGTTTAGCACCATCTATGGCCCCCAGATGCCAGGAGCACCCACTCACCAGTTGTGACAACCAGAAATATCTCCAGACATTGTCAGTGTCCTCAGTTGGAAGCAAAACAGCCTCTGGTTGAGAACCACTGCTCTGTGTAAATATTGGATCAAAGTACTTATCAGAACTCATATTCAAAACAACAGGTTCAAGGGGAAAAGATGATTCAGGGCTAAAGCTTTCAAGAATACATGGACAGATATTTCTACTATGATCATCCTTTCTGTTTTTTTGGTGAACTTGGCTTGACATTTTGTACCTATAGACTAATGAGTAAAGCTAACAGTAGCAACACGACTTGTATAGAAGATAGAGACAGGCAGGGGAGGGGCAAAATCAACCCCATCTACAAATATGAATAAACACATGACCAAGCAAGAGCTAGGATGAAGTAGACACAGTTGTCCTTGCTTCTGTACCTGCCATAGATTTTTTCAATAAGGGTACTTTCAGTTGTTGTAAGCATATCAACAGAAATAGGATGTCCTTGAATAAATAGCATTTGATTCCATTGAGCTTTTGAGTAAGAGAACGGCTTCTTTTTTTCCTGACACCACAAGCATTGTCAGCAGCAGAAGCTTCCTATTCATGCTCATCAGGGTAAAAGAATAATAAATCCACTCAAATAAAGCTGCTATGTGGCTGGTGCTGAAGCTTTTTTCTTGTAGTGTTGCCTACAATGTCTATAGCGTTACCTCCTGTTATTTGATGCTGTAGCTGACAGCTATCCACCTAACACTGATTGTGTTCTCTAATTTATCAATCATATTATAGCTGATTCAAGGAATGAATGTTTGCGTGTTATAAAACATCCCCATGCTTCCAGTCTGTTGCTGCTGCATCTTCCTTGTGCAGATTCCAGCCACCATCACCTTCCATCTAGATTACCAGCATGGACCTCCACGCTGGGGTCTGTGCCTCAGTCTTTAACCCAGGCTGTTGTTCCCCATAGTTCAGCGAGTGATCTTTCTAAAGTCCAATCCTTTGCCATTCCCCTGCTAACAAACCTTCTATGACTGTCTGTTCCCCTCTCTATGAAATCCACATCCTGAGGGAAAGGCATGGCAGACCCTTCATGGCTTATATTTGACTTCATATTTTATCATCTCCTATCTCAAAATAGGCACTCAACCTAGGCTGCACTGTTTGTAATGTCCTGAGTATGCTCTTTCTTCTTCTTTGCCTGTCGCTGTCAAGAAAGCTGTTCATTCTGTATGGAATGTCCCTCTCTCTCCTCTTCCCCTCATTCCTTGCCAGATTATCCCCTACTCCTCCTTCAGGTATTAGCTCATACATCACTTCTTTCAGAAAGCTTCCTCTCATTTCCCAACAATATAGTGTAGTACCAATGAATGTTTCCTAAATGAATAAATTAACGAAGTACAAAGAAAACCAGAAAAGAGCAGGTCACCATTGTTCATGAACACAAGTGAATGGAGTTGGAAGTTTTAAGGTGCGGAATAACCACCTGTGTTAAATATGTCAGAAATGCTGCACCAAAGAACAGATCTAGGAAAGTCTCTACTGTGGTAAACTCGAGTGAGAGACATTTCGTAGAATAACCTGGAGGAACTCCAAACACACCTTGGACTGGGTAATTTATAAATAATAGAAATTTATTGCTCACAGTTCTGGAGGCTGGGCAGTCCAAGATGAGGGCACTGGCAGATGTGGTATCTGGTGCAGGCTGCTCTGCTTCCGTGTGTCCTCACGTGCCTGAAGAGGCAGGCAGCTGTCCTCAACCTCTTTCATAAAGACACTAATCACCTCCTTAAGGCCTCACCTCTCAATGCTGTTGTCTTGGGGTCTAGATTTTAACATCCAAACTTGGGGGCAAGCATCAAAATTCAGATTATAGAACTAATTTCCCTGAATTTTGGATCAAAAAGTGAGGAGAGAGACTGTGGATACCTAAAGATGCAAATCCAAGAAAATGTTGTAAGAAAGACAAAGAGGGAGAGTGGAGCATGTATCAAACATGGGGATGAAGATTGGGAGAGGTGGGTGACACAGTGGAAACTCAGTGAGGATTGTTCTCTGCTATGAACTTCGCTTGATGATTTGTACATGTAGACTAATGAGGAAGGCTGCCACTACCAACACGATATATGTAAAAGATAGAGACATGGGAGAGGGGGGCAAAACTAAGCCCATTTACAGACACGAGTAAGTGTCTGGCCAAGCAAGAGGTGGGATGGGGTTGGCACGATGGTCCTTGCTTCTGCACCTGCCACGGGCCTTGGTTACCCTGATGACCTCTTTCCAACCAGCCCGCGTTTGCACTGCTCTCAGCACCAGCTAGACTGTTGGAGATCTTTATGCTGGGGTGACCCAAACATTTCCTTCTGAGGGCTTTGATGCTTTGATGGATCTGGAAGTATAGGATTGTTGTAATTTTCTTTGAAGGTTGCCACTGGACATCCTCTGCAGTACTAGGAAACTGTCTAGGAACTCTGAGGTCCAGACATGCTCCCCCCACTCCACTTTGCCTACCCACAGTTTCCCCTTAATAATCAAGCCCAGGCATCCCAGCCAACACTGTAAGCCCTCGTTTGAGCCTTTTAATCTAGTGTCGCAAGTGACCTAAAATGGCCACAGTGGTCTCAGCCTCCAATTCAGTGGAATCATTTCTGCATCACCTGGTTGAAATATTCCCCCGCTGAGTTCCCGATTTCCCAGCCAGCAGAGCTCGCAGCTGCAGAGCCAGGAAGGGCCATCAGAAGGAGAGCACTAAACCCACTGCCGTCTTCACCTCCAGATGGCTAGACACAGGTTCCTTGGTTGTGAGAGGCACGGCAATTGCTGCTCCTCTGTGACAAGAAAGGCCGCGTGATAGCCGGTTTCCACAGCAGCTCCACTCTGATGGACGGACCACAGGGTACCCAAGGCCCCAGTGGCAGCATCAGACAGAGCCAGCCTCCCACGGTGCCTGATCAGGCTAGTTTTCCCTCCTCACAGTACTGAGGTGCTTCGGAAAACAGATGCGACTGCTCCGGAAAGGGTAGGGAGAGGATTTATAGGGCGTGTTTTATAGTAAGGACTCCTCATGCTTCCTCAGCCATACCGGGCCTCCCTTCCAAGGGCTATGGCCTCTCTGACGGAGATGGGGCTGGTGACAACACCTTTCTCCCCTTACATTGGTTATAGTGCTAACCAGGAAGTGGCTGGCCAGCTAGGGCATATGTTTCCAGCTATCTGGGCAGGCCGTGTGGCTATTTCTATTGATGCTGTGTGCTAATTCCAAGCTGAGGCTTCCAAGAAGCATGGTCCCTCCCCTGAGCACTCTTTCTCCTCCTGCAGCTTTATGCAGATGGCAACAAAGTTGCAGGGAGTGGTGGAGGCAAAGGATGGAAAAGGTCTAAATTATGGCATGAGTCAGATCTGCCCACCGACCGGGGCACTCTTGTTTGATGTTCTGTGAGTGAAGGAATACAAATGTTGGGGAGATGGAGATGCTGGAGTGGATTTATCATATGCAAGCATTCATCCAGCCCTTATGTTGTTAAAGCTCTGAATTGGGAGGTTTATGGTGCCACTGCAGCCTAACCTCCTATAAATGAGACATGAACTGAATAAGATGGAGGAATTGAGAGGAACACTATGGTCTTTGTTTAACATGCTTGCCGCATATATCAAGAAAGACCTTAGGTTTAGACTTAGGTTGTTCATCTGTTTCAGTTCTAGCGACCCTATTCAATTAAACCTTCTCCCCTGGACTCTCTCGGTGAGTCCATTCTGAGTCCCATCCCAGCTCTGCTGCCCCTCTAGGAACAACACATCTTGTTTCTAAGCACATGTCACCCAAGGAACCTGTAATTGCCACTGAGACCAGACAGTCCACTAATGGGATGTCTACCACTTTCATCACTGGCTGCTGGAGGATTGTCAGCACTGTCTCTCAGACATGCTGGCACTTCCTCTCTGATGCTTTTCTTCATGGTGCAGAGTTAGGAAAGAATAAATGTTCAGATATGATAAAAAAAAAACCCACTCACTCCATCATTTCTGTCTTCCAAAGTCTAAGGTGCTGCTTTTTATATTATACCAAAGAATCTCTAGTGTCTCATCTTATTTAGTGTGACTATTTCTCAGTTCAAATTTTAGTAGACCAACGTAAACCAATTAGCACCATGCCTCCCCCAGCTCAGACTTGGAATTCAAAATATCAAGCAAGTGCATTCGTATAAATAAATTTTCTCAATCTAAAATTGCATAGCTCCTTTCCTAGTCTAACACCTCACAGTCCAGTTTCACATCTAGGTAGTGGGTTTGTATAGATGCTCAATGTCAAAATCGTATTCTCTTGGGGCATAAGTCATTTCTGGGGTTTTCCTTTGGTCTCTGGAGCAAGTGGGGTCTCAGTAGAGGCCCTGAGGCAACAAGACCTGGAGTTTCCCCTTTCAAGTTACAGAGGCAGGAGAGGTAACTGCAGTGCCCTGCACCAACTCAGGAGGAGCTGCACCTACCAGGGAGGGCTGCCTCTACTGGCATGGTGGCACAGCAGGTTTGGGGTTCAGTTTTAGGGGGCTGTCTCAATATGGCTTGTGTATATATTTGCCTGAGGGCCCTATGGCAGACAAGACCTTGCCTCATTCTATAAAGCTTATACCATAGAACAATGTGTTGTGAACTTTTGTTTTTAGGATGCTGATGTTGGGGCAATGGGGCTGGTGTCCCTGAGCATGCAGGAGCCAAGCTTTCTGTGCTCCAGGCTGTCCTGGAGAGGAGGACGACCCCGTGGAGCGCTGGATCTGACAGTGGAATAAAAATAACACTTTGGGCCCCTTTATGTGGAGCATGCCCAGACCAAAGTGGACCTGCCTCTCTAGGCAGGAGCATCGATGCTGGGAGCCCACACTTCAGGGGAAAAGGAAAAAGGAAAGAAAGGCCCCACACGTGTTTCTTCCGATAAGGTGCTCTAGAGAATCATAAAGACTTTCTTTTCATTTCAAGGCAGGCCATGTGAGATGTGCTTGAATCTCTTCTCTGTTGCTGAGATTGTCCTTGGCCTTGTTTCTCAGCCTCTTGGATCTTCTGCTCTGTGTTGCCTCCACCTCCCACACCACATGCCTGCCCCAGAAACCTCCATCAGAACAAGCCTGACCTGACTTGCTGAGTTTCCCGCTGTCTTAGGCCATTTGGGCTGCTATAAAAAACACTGTTGACCAGGTAATTTACAAACAATCGAAATGTGTGGCTTGCAGTTGTGGCAGCTGAGAAGATCCAAGATGAAAATGCTGGCAGGTTCAGCATCTGTGAGGGCCTGTTCCTCATAGACAGCACCTTTGCCCTGTGTCTTCACACGGTGGAGGGACGGACAGGCACCCCTGGGCCTCTTTGATAAGGGCACTGACCCCAGCACGGGGTCCTCAGCACCATCTGCCCCCTCCCCAAAGGCCTCACGTCCTAGTACCACCACACTGGGGATTAGATTTCAGCATGCACATTTTGGGGAGATGCAAATGTTAAGACCATATCACACACCACATTCCCTGACACCCGTGCTGGGTTCCTGCCACCACCTCACACCGCTGCAGGAAGTGCCTGAGTCTGCCCCAAGGTGTCTCGCTCCCCACGCTCTGTCTGTGCTCTCCGATTGTCTGTTTCAGTCAGCCCCAGGTGTCCACCTGCCCAATCTGCCGTGGAGGCCACTGCTTATATTCAGTGGTTCCAGTGCTCCAAAAGGTCTTTACAGAGCAGCAACCTGCCCATATCACCAACGGGGCACCCTCGTAATGTCAGAGGCAACAAGCCAGGCGCTCATTCGTGTTCACTTGCCCTAACGCTCAGCCCCATGTCCAGGGCGTCAGCCAGAGGGAATGTCAGTGAGGCACACATTTCCCCTCTGAGAGTGCCCTATCAGTTCTTTTGGTTTAATTTTTACTTTGGACATTTTCAATCACATCCAGCTGTAGTCAGTGCCTACCTTTTGTCACTGTTGTTTCAGATGCCCCCGATTATTTTTGCTAGAACATTAGTATAGTATTACCACCTCTAATGGTATTGATAACAATTTCTTAATTTCATTTTACACCTACCCTATGCTCAGTTTGCTCTCGTTGCCACACACAAGTCTTCCCACATTTGGTTTGTTTGAATCAGGATCCAAACTAGGTCCACCCATTGCAGTTCCTGTGCTTTTTGGGTCCCTTTGTTTCTTGTGATTGTGTGGTGAGTGGGGTCTAGAGGTTGCTCATACGCTGATTTTATTATTTTTTTTGGCAAGAGAGCTTCCTTGGCGGGGCACATGCGATCTGCTCGTCTGCTCTGCAGCTTGCGACGCAGGTCAGCAGGCTCAGACGGTGTCAGTCTGAGTACCGGAACGAGCTTCCCCACCAGCCTGCACACGGTGGGGTAACCGGCCCTGGATGGTCGCGGCTGCAACCGCGTGTTTGGAGAAGAGGTTTCAAATAGTGATCTTTCAAATTCTAAATTTCACTCTGCATTTCTGATGTGGAATTCTTTTATATAATGATTTCCCTCAACATTTGTTGGGTTTCTATGAAATACAGTTTGTCCAGGACAGGCAAGATAGTTGCTTGATTTCCATTATGTGTTAATAATAATGAACCAATGCCCTAGCAACCTTCAATCAGTCACAAGTGTTTTTGTTTGTTTTTTGAAGTGTTTTTATTTTTTTGAGTGTAATTTTTATGTAATTGATGTGTTTCAATACATTGTGGTTATTTTCTTTTTGGAAGGCTCATGTCTCTTTTGAGTCCCTTTGAGATGACTTCTCGTCTCTTCTGATATGACTCCAGTGGCATTTAATAACCTCCTTGCTTTCCGGCACCACAGAGGCTCTCAGGTGCTTTTCTACATGTCCTGCACCAGCCATTTCTCCAGGCCCCTGGTTGCCATGGGCGGGAAGTATGTTTATACACAAAAATCAGGGCATCAGGGACTGTTCATGAATGTTGGATTGTTGCTGCTTCGAAGGCTTTCCATAGACAAAGCTAAAAAACAAACAAAGAAAGAGAAAAGCAAACAAGGAGGTCTTCCTAATATTTGCAAGTCAAACCTAGCATCACAAAGATTTTACTTGACTTCTTTGACTTTATGCTTGCATCTGTTCCTGTTTGACTATTGGTTTCTGAAGATAATGAATATACTTATTTTCCTTTATGACACCCTCTAGACGCACATGGCGATGGTCCTCTTCCTCTTTATGACTGCACAGCGCTGCACGGGAGTGGGTGCAGGTCCTCACCCCATTCTCCAGCAGTTTGCTGTCACTCACCATGAAATGACACTCAGCTTTGTGCAAGTGCCAGTTCTTACTCTGCTTGCACGTATTTGAGGTAACTCCCTAGAAAGAGGGCTGTGGGGTCCAAGGGCGAATGCTGTGCAAATGACTGTGCTGGGCGTGAGGCCCCTCACCTGAGGGCTGCGTCCTTCTGTCAGGGGAGCTGTGTCCTGGGAGGCCTCTCAGGCTGTAAGTTTATCCTTCTGTTGTTTTTAAGCAAATACATGTTATATATTATATATTTTATATGTGTGTATCTGTGTATAATAGACACTTAGATACATATGCATGCACACATATCTCCTTTCTATATGTGCGTGTGTGTTTTATATATAACATCTCTCTGTAAATAGCCTCATGGTTATACCCAGACATGGCTGAATCCTAATGAGACATTTTAGGCTTAATTTGAAAACCAGTGACACTTGTTTTATTAAATGGTGAAGCTCAAGAACATGACAATCTAATTCTGTAAGAACATTTCTTCTTTTTTTTTATTTTGAGAGATTTGTAAGCCAGAGACACAATTCCCAGGTGACTTGAAGACCAGACAAGCAGTAACTTGGCAACAGAGCTGCACAGGCCTGCAGAGAAGTCCCTCTCCTCCCTCTCACAGGCTGAGATGTGGGAACGCTCGCTGGTCCTGAACTACACATACCTGTGCACACGCCAGCCCGAGTGTCCTTCCCATACGGGCTTCCACTGCTCCAGCTGAGCTGGCAGGGCATGGGCTCTCCCTGGTGCGTGTTTATGAAGGAGAGCCACCAGGGTGGCCCTCCCGTGGTGGAGTGACTATTGCATTGTCATCCACGGTGCTGGCAGTCACCCTGGGCTGACAGGCTTTCCTCACCCCTGATGTGTCCCTTGCAGGGAGGGGACACAGAGCCTTGGGCTGTGGCCACCAGAGAATCACCTGCTTCACAGCCGAAGATGCTATGCCTCTTTTTCCTAGCTAGAAACAAATGACTTGTGCAGTCTATATAATGATAGCAACAAAAGTCTCTTTGGGGCAGTCGTGGCCACATGTCTTGTTTTGGACTGCATGGTGCTGTATCCACCTGAGTTCGATGCGTTTTTATCAGGCCCTCAGTGCGTGTGCTGTCCTGTTTGTGGTGAAGGACACAGCGCTCCTTAGGAAGCTCAGAGCTGTCATTTGGAGGCAGGTGTTTGCATCAGCACCTGTAAAATGGAAGGGGCCATGGTGGAGTCCGAAACACTGCATAGGAACAGGGGGGCCTTAAGAAAAGAGAACACATTTAAACGGGAGGAGAAGATTCACTGAGGAATGAAGTTACTGGTGTTAGGCACGAGGAGTATAGGCAGGCAGGGGCGGGGCCCCTGGACGGTGCCTGGACGCGCAGGAGAGGGTGCGCCCAGACGCCCTGCGCGCACGGGCTGGCTGTGGTCGCTCTACCCCGAGGCCTGGAGTCCGAGCGCTGCGTCCCTCCCGAGGCCCCAGAGGAGGAGGGCTCTCAGATTTTCTGCTGTGTGTATTTTAAGCCCTGACCCCTGACGAGCCCTTGCTAAAGTGCTTCCCGCAAGCCAGACTGACGTTCCCGCTGCGCTCGGCCATTAGCTCGGCGAGCTCCGGCTGGCGGCGGACTCAGGCCGTGCAATCCCGCGGAGCCCGCACAGGGCCGAGCGAAAGTCCTCAGGGAACCGTTCTCCTCCGAAGATCAGTTAATAAAACTCGCCAGCCCGGCGCCTCGGCTGCGAAGTGGCCTCCGCAAACTCCCTCACTGCCAGGCGGGCGCTGGCCGCGGCACGGTCCCGCAGGCAGGGGCCAGCTCGTGGGACCGCCGCGGCCACCGCCGCTTCCCTGAGTGCCTGCTCCGACACTCTCGGGTATCAAGAGACACTTTTAAAGAAAGAACTGGCTTTTTCAAAGATCATGAGTATTTCATATCGTGCCTATTTGCACAAAAGACCTGAGGCAAATGACAACAGCGCAGGCATCACCTCAGGAGAGAGAGGGGCGGGAAGCGCGTGGCCGGGAGGGCCGGGAGGGCCGGGCGGGCCGGGGGGGCGGCGAGCGGAGCCTGCGCCTGGGCCCGCGTCGCCCCCCGCCTGGCCGTTCCGGGGGGCTGGGGGCATGAAGGAGCGTGCGACTTTTGTGTTTTATTAAGAGAAGTTATAAAGGATTGTCAGAGGCGTCGCTGTTTTCTCAGCACAAACTCAGGTTGTCACAGTGAACCGCAGAATCACAATATATCGACAGAAAGTTTTAAAAATAAGAGAATTCTTTCAAATAGGTGTTTGCCAAGGAAGTGCTGGGAGCTCCGTGCTGCCTGCGTCGCAGCACTGGCAGGACGGTCAGGTGTGTGAGTGTGGCTGTGCGAGAGCGTGAGGCAGTGTGTGCAGGTGCTGTGGGTTGTTCCTGCGTGGGAGTGCGTAAGAATGTGCGCGTGGCGTGTGTGGGGGCGGGTGGGAGTGTGTGTATTCGGTGGGTGTAGCTGTGCGACTGTGTATAGTGCGTGCGTGAGTGTGTGTGTGCAGCGTGCGAACGGGCGTGTACTGTGTGAGAGTGTGTAGGAGTGTGTGAGTGTGTGCAGCGTGCTGCGTGTTTGTGGGAGCGAGCGTGCGAGCATGTGTGGCGCGTGTGGGCGTGCGTGGGTCAGGACTCGGAGGCGAATGGACAGGACGCGGAGACCCGCGGCTGCCTGTGCGCTCGGCCACGCGCCCGGGCGCCGGGACTTGCAGAGCGGAAGCGGGCGAGCGTGGCCTCTGCCTGCCTCTCGCCCGCAGTAGCATTTGTCCCTATTAGGCAGGTGTTTTAGCCGTGGTTCAGGTTTGATGGTGGAAATGGAGCTTGTTGGCTTGAACGGAAGGGGTGAAAAGACAGGAACGCGTGTACTCGACTGTTGCAGGCCCGCAGGCGCCACAGGCCGCAGGGACGGCGTGCCCGACAACCGAGAACCGCCCGCCTGGCTCTGCAGCGGCGGCGAGGGCCCGGGCGGCGAGGGGCCGGGCGGCGAGGGGCTGGGCAGTGTGCCCGCCGCTGCCCCGGGGCTGGCTGTCCTCTGCACACATACGGCGGGGCCCAGGCTAGCGCCCACAAAGTCAGGTCTTGTCAGGCTTTCTCCAGGGCGTGCGGGGCGGGGCTGAAAGTTCTTAGTTTCCAAACTCTTCACCTTGAAAGAGGGTGACTAGATGAAATACCGGTGTGAGATGGCGCTACTCGTGTTTGTATTTAGCTGCATGAATAGTTGAGCCAACTTATACTATAAAACTATTTGCTTACTGAGACTCAAATTTACCTGTGTCCTGTGTTTTAACTTGAGAAGTCTGATAATTCTGCCTTGGAGCCATCCTCACTCTGATTCTCTGGGAAACTCACAGGTCTGTTCCCACCAGCTTCGCAGCTCAGGTCCCAGGCAGTGGTGGACCTGCTCACGCTCCCTTGGGAGCAGCTGGGTCACGACCACATCACACAGCGACTGGGCGGTGACCTCAGTGGGTGGATCGACTAGGTCAGAGGTAAGAGCGCACCTTTCCCCAGGTTAGAGTTTGCAATATAAATGGATTTCTTTGTTACTGAGTGAGGCCAAGTACAAACACAGCAGTCACCATAGCCATTCAGGTAGCACAATAGAAAGATTTAAATAAAGCGATCTTTGCTCAGAGTCAGGCTGATTCCTCAGTGGGTATGTGGCAGGTAGGAAGTGACCAGGTGAGCAACAGGGAAGAGGCAGTTGTATTCTGGAGGGACAAGGTAAATGGAGGGACAGTTCTATGTTTCAATCCTGTGCTCATCACCTTGGGACCACACTGAAAACATTTCCACCAATGGGTACCCTCGTGCTCCCTTGGGTTTCCAAACGCTCAGGTCTCCACAGCTCCCCTCCTTCCTCACCATCACCTGCAGCCTCTCCAGGGCCTTGTGTGACACAGGTTTCACATCTGCATGTTCAGTTTTTATCTCAGTGAGGCATTTGAAATTGCAATCCTATTGCTCCATCTCTCGACTGGACCGAAGTAATACTAACTGCACATATGATGGTGGTCGAAGTTTCTAGCATCTACTGACATTTTATGTTTGTGTTATGAACAAAACTTTTGACTACAGAGGGAATCTTGTCCAGATGTTGCTTTCTAACCCCCAAGTGAATACTGCAGAACACCGGAACAGTGGTCTCCGTTGTTCAACAGGCTCAACTTCTCTCTCGGGGTCACTGTCCAGGTGGCATTGCGGTCTTACTTGTCCTGGGTATGAGAAGTGTCTGACAGCCTCAGAAGTTGCAGGATCCAGGGTTCTTTGGCAAAAACTCACAATCCCTCTTGATTTGAGATTTTAAGATCATCTATACTTTGATACAAAGAAACTGTTTGCTCTCCCCGTTATAGGAAGAAGTGGGTGTTTTCATGTGTAAGGTCTTAACATGACTTTTCTGTTTTGCTGGCTAAAAGTTTATAAAATTCTCATGCTATGAAGTATACAAAATGTCAAAGCAAGGCTGTGGATCAGTGGCAATCTATTATTAATATGATTGTTCCAACTGTGAGTCATTGCCGTCAAGAATAGGCAAATGCAGTGATCCTAGCCCACATTTATTTATGCAGTGATGTGAAATTGTCTCCCAAACAGATGACCAGCTGCTTCAGATTATGCTGTGAATGACAGTAATTTTAGTAATTAGGAAAAAATACTCTGATTTTTTTTCCTGGCAAAACCTCTAAACAGTTGATACCCTCTGACCTCAGAGGAAAGCTCTGTCCTCCCATCTGCATAAAACCAGAGGATAATTAATTAAGCCCAATTAATACAGTCATTTCTAAGATGGCTACTCAGATAGATCATTATTGAGGCTGTTGAAAGGACAGTGATATTTTCCTTCCTGTTTCCCCATCAAAACTGAAAGTCGAGTGCGGTGGAGGCTGTGTTTCCGCTGGGGTTTCAGTGCTACGGAAGGTGTAGGTTTGCTGTCACACGCATTCTGTTCCAGACTTGAGATCTCTCTGGGGAGGTTTCCTACACACAGCCGTTTCCATCTGTGGAGCGAGGCTGTTGAATTCAACCTCAGTTGCAAAGAGCCCGGCCTTGGATTTTTTATTTGTATCTTGCTATTTAGCTTTGGCCAACTCTTTATTCAAATATCTGGATTCACCTTGTCACAGGCCTGTATTTCTTTGTTTCCTGCTTCTGTTGACCTTGGAAAAGCCCTTGAACTCCCCAGAAGCCAGTTTGCCCCTGTGTGCACTAGCCACAGAAAGGAACTCCACCAGACACTGAGACAAATGTGTGCTCCGTGCACTTTATGACACCAACTGCGTTGGGGCTGTCGGGAGACCTGACTCATTGTCCAGCGGCAGCATGTGAAGCAGCTGCCCTTCAGTTGTAGCTGTGTGTCTTCTCCTTGGTGATAGAAAATGCATGCAGCTAGAGCAGTGAGAAAAAGATGTACATTTGAATTATTTGTATGCTAGAAAAGGCAGCAGCTATGGGTTTCTAAATTCAGATTTCTCAAGATGAATTGAAGCTAATGGATGTGAACCTTATAGCTACATCTCAATTTAAATTCAGTCATCAAGTGCCTAATTTCTAAAAGTTTATTTGCACATTTCCAATAGAATGCTATTTGGAAAGGCAGGAGGCAGAACTGAATATATTTCCTTTGTGATAAAACCTTATACTGTGGGATTTCAGGTGGACCCATTTATTATCAGAATGGTTGACCATTTCCCATGTGCTGAGGCATAGCAATTCCCACAATTCTACCCTAGGGTCTTTGATTTATAGTTTCACTTTTTCTGACGTGTGGAAGTCGTGTCCCCATGCATTCAGACTGACGTTTGGGAGCAATCGCGGTGTGTGTGCAGCACAGAGCACCCTGGAAGCCACAGCGGCTGCCGTGTTGCCCGCTCGTTGGCACATCTGACTGGACTTTATACCACGTGACCGCCAGAGGAAAGTGAGGAGGTAGGGAGATGACCACAGAGTGGTCTGCAAATAAACCTTTTACAGATACTGAAATTCATTGCATTGTTTTTGAGAGTGTCAGACTGAGTTATAAAGAGACTTTAAAAAATAATACCTCATTTCATAAAACAATGTCTATGAATTTGTTTCTCTAGATGGTTCAGCTGAGATCCCTGGCCCCGCTAATATGAAAAATAATAACTCTTACTATTTTTGAGATACTTGACATGTGTTACAACTAATTTTCCTAAGACCACTCTGTAGTAGATATTATTATTCCCATTGTATGTGTATGGGTAAACTGAGTCTGGCATACATTAAAATTCCCAAAGTTAAAATTAGTTCATCTATGAGAAAGGAGTCAAGTCAAGGTGTGTCTGACTTCAAAGCCATGTGCCAGTCCCCAGACTTCTCACCGACGCCCACTGGCCGCGTGCTCTTCCTCGGGCCCCAGGTAATGCACTGCGATGGACAGGAGGAGCCATTACCCTTGCAACACCCAGGAGCAGCCAAGGGCAAAGTTGTGAACACCTCAAGGCCAGTCCGTAGCAGCAAAATCTATACAGAAGTTTATCCAGTTTAATCACCTTTCCCTCACCTTACCCCAGTATCGTGACCCTTGGTTTCAGTGCAGCAACTCTCCATTACTCTCTAAGTGCCTGCAGCCCCTCGTGAGTAGCAGTAGCAGGACACTTTCATGAAAAATGGGAGGTCTGGGGCCACAAACACGATCTTGCTTTAAAAACTGTGAATTTATACATCCTCAGGGATCGGAGGGTTTTCTTTTTTCCTTGTGGATCCTGCACATCTTGCGATACATATCAACTGCCCATCAGCACTGGGAATACCTGACGTACCCGGACATCCTGCAAGGCTTTCTGTGAGGGCTGTTACTTAGACCGGATCCTGATCAGGAGAACACATCAGACTCTCTAGATTTCTCAAGAGAAACACCCACAAACATGTCTTTGTGAATATCCAGCACATTTTCAAGATGATGGCAATCTTAACTGTCCTATTGTGAATTTATTAGAGCTCAATCATAAATAGAAAATGAGAAAGCATGCAGCACATTCAGAAACAAAATTACAGGAGCCAGGAGACTCAAAGGGAAGAATATAGGTCAACAATGGTTGACCTAAATGACCCTTCCCAATACTTCCCACCACCCTGCCACCTTCTTGCAGGAGTCTGAGCCACTCTCATGAGCCCATTTGCAGAGCTACACCTCAACACCTACTAATCGCTCCCATCTCTGAATAAAAAGGACCATTGTTTACTACCAAGATGCAAATGCACTTCTGAAACTTTCTCACCCTAGGTCAGGTTGACCTAAACAGTAATCTGGTGATTGATTCTGTAAGAAACTACAAATAATTCACTAGTTCACTGAGGATAAAAGCAAATTGCATAAGAAAAAGTTTGTTTTGATTCTTTATCACTTAACATGCTGAGGTGGCATCTTTAAAATACCAATCTTTCCTTCTCACTGAGTTGGAAATTGTCATTTGAATATGCAATTTTCCCCCTTATCCCCCCTTGTCCCTGGATGGATGCATTTCAAGACCCCCAGTGAGTGCCAGAAACTGCAGATAGTACCAAACCCCGTATACACTAAGTTTTTCCCTATTCATACCTGCGATAGAGTTTAATTTATAAATTAGGCACAGGAAGAGATTAACAGCAAAAACTAATAATGGAACAATTATAACAATATACTGTAATAAGACTTATGTGAATAAGGTTTCTCCCTCAAAATATCTTATTGTGTCGCACACACCCTTTTTCTTCCTGTGTTGCTGTGAGATGACACAATGCCTGCTACCGAAAGCTCGGCCGCATCAGAAGAGTAAGAACGGGCGGATTAAGGAGGAGGAAAGAGAAGTTTATTATTTTGCTGGCAAAGGAGGAAAAAATGATAGATCTTCTCTGCTCCAAATCCAAATTTCCTGAATATTAGCAGAAATACAGACCTTTTAAAGGAAGCGCCCCTCAGCCCAAGGCTATTGTGGTTAACTATTCTAACAGTCCCACCTGGGCCCACCTGGAAGCTAGCTTCATCCCAGATGGCTGAGTTATCTCTTGTAACAAAGGACTTAATGGTGCTTCAGGGGTGCAGCAGGCCAGGCTGCAGTTCCCAAAAAGAGTAGGGGAAGTTTTAAAGAGACAGAAAATATTTTTGTAGTTTTTCTTTAGACTATTCCCCCTCCATTACATATTCCCCACTCTCAATTTTATGCTTCCATATCTATGGGAGCGTAACTCTGTTATGGGACTACACCTACCTGGTGAGATGAAGAGAGGTGGATGGCGTAGGCATTGTGATTGTAGCATCAGGCTCCTATTGACCTTCCGTATTCCTGAATCCATGTTATCATCTCTTACCTGCAGTACATGGCTTGGTGTCACTCGTTTCAGGAGATCCCTTTTTGAAGTCTTCCTTCTGGCTCAATGCTTTCTGACACAACATGTTGCCGGACATGGAATACATTTGGAATGTTGGAATACATTTCTGTTCATGACTTCCACCTGCAAATAGAATGCCTTTTCCATCTTAACTAAGCTCTTATCACACACTGTGGCTGTAGCTTTTCCAGTTTGAAGTGTGACAGCAAGACTAGCAGAATTTGTTTTCCTTCACAACTTCATGGAGGGAAGATTTGTTCTTATAGTAGATCTTAGCAACCTCAGCATACAATTGTTTTCTTTCCTTATTAAGTTGGAACTTTCCCCTTTTTACTTAAAGGAAGTACTTCTCTTTGGCATATCCAAATTGCCTTCATCACTAGTCTCTTGCTCTGGGGCCATTCATAAATAAAATAAGGGTGACTTTGATGCAGGGGGTGTCCCGGTGAAGGCAGGAAAGCCCCTAAACTCACCAAGTAGGTTTTTGGCTTCACACAGAAAAAGAATTCAAGAGTGAGCCAATAGCTACTGGAAGTTTTATTGAGAGAGACAGACAACAGGTCCTACTCTACAGAGTAGGAGTCCTCTCCCAAGCAGGAGGGGGACCCCTTATGGGAAATGGTAATGTTTTTAAATGTTCAAAAACCCTATTGGGAAATAGCTGTACGTTGTCTTGAGGTCAGACCACACAGGTAAATCATGCACTGCTGACACAGAAAGGTAAGCACAAGCAGTTTGTAAGGCATCCAGCTTAGTAGTCACCCATCTCTGGGGATCCCAGGCCAGTGACTTGCTGGTGACTTCCCCGTCCAGGGTGGTCAGGGTCTGGCGTTGGTTAAATGGCTGCACTCAGGCTCTCTCCACCTTCCAGTTCTGCCTTACCTCCACATTAACTGTAACACAAGCTCTGCAATACCAATGCTTTAACAGCCAATCTGATACTGAGATACTACTAAGTGATCAAGAGGCCTATAGCATCTGCAGTGTGGAACCACTGGACAAGGGGAGGATTCACGTCCTGGGTGGGATGGAAAGGGCTGCTGTGAGATTTCATTATGCTACTCTAGACAACACACAATTTACAGCTTATGAATCATTTATTTCTGGAATTTTTCATTGAATATTTTTGGACTTAAGTTGACCACAGGTAACTGAAACGTCAGACAGTGAAACTATGGACAAAGGGGGACTGCTGCAGTCTTCATGTGGTGCCAGCAGAACGAGCCAAACCACAGGGCTGGAGGGTTTGGGGTGGTCCCTGTGCTTCTCTCATCCATCGCAGGTTCCTTCCAGCTCATTCCCTCCCCATGATGCTTCCAGTTTTCCTGGTCAGGAGGCCACTTCTCTGTCCCCTGTTTAATCAGTCCTTCACTGAGGAGCAGAGATATTTGAGTAACACTGAGATCAAACATTGGTGTAAAAATCATCACTATCTCAAATCTTTCTAAGGATTAAGTTTTAAGGAGCTTAATGGCATAAAGTCCCTGGAAGACATAGCCCAAACCCACGTTTCCCACCGAATCTCGCTCTGCTGCTTGACACAGTCCTGTGCTCTCCAGGGTTCTCAGATGACATTGTTTCTCAAGGTCATTTGCATTTCCTGTTTGTGTAATGCCCTTCCCTCCAGTCTTCACCTGGAAAAAGCCCTCGCCTCTTATTACCCAGTTTGAATGTCATTTTCTTTGTGAGACTTTTTGTAACCACTTTGCTCCATAAAAGGAAGTTATTTCTATATTGTTTTGTATCCTCTACTAGATCATATCCTCTAAGATGTATCTAATGCTTAGCTCACTGCTTGTTATTTACTGGACACTTAATCAATTTTTAAAAAAATTAATGGAGGTTGGATTAAAGGGTTAGATGAAGTATGGCCTGACCATGGCTGCTCCAGCCTGAACCACTGCTGATGGGTAGCTGAGCTTGGAGCAGGAGCCTTTGCAGGCTTTGTATTCTTGCCAGTCTTCGATTCCACAGGAACTGCTATAGTCAGCTCAGACTTTCCCAGGGTCTCATGAAACCCTGCTTCAGCGACTACTGCTCAGCCATCTGGGAGCGACTCCTCGGTCAGGGTGACCCCTTCCCCGTGACAGCCAGCAGCGGATCAGAGCTCTGCTTTGGCTCTTTCCTGAAGTGCCTGAGAATGGATCCCCTGCAGGCACAGGACCTAGATCCCAGGATTGGGAACAGCGCCATGTGTGACGTCACCACTTAACCATTTGTGCCAGGAAACTCCTGCCCAGGAAGACAAGGCTGGAAACCAATCAATCCTTCAGTGTTTGCCTTAGGAATTTCCTATACACCAATTCTATGGGAAGAGATTTGCTCCTCTGGGCAATAGTTGTTCTCTCAGGACTAGTAAGCAGTTACTCATCAAGCAATAGTTTAACTTACCAAGACAGCTTAAAATGCTCACCTCACTTGTTCCCCAGTCCTGCATCATGACAACACCGTTACAATCTATTCTTTACCTTGAGCGACCCACTTGAACCACTTGCGCCAGACTCCCAGGCACCATCAATGCTCTCTCCCAACCGTTTCCTTCCGAGTCGCCTCCAGGACTCTGGCAAGCTAATTTTCTGTGACTGCAGCAGGTATAATCAACTCACACTTACTTCATGAAAAACTCATTCTGTTGGTTTTTCTGGGCAGTCTACAGTGGACATGGCTTTGATAAAGCCAGTGGTACAGAGAATGAAAGTTTTTTTCCAGGACCCTGGAGTCTGAAGGTCTGCTGGTTCTCCTCTGTGACCTTGGGCAAGTCACTTCCTCTATTAGAACCTCAGTTGCATTATTTGAATGACCAGGGAGGTTGGAATAAACTACCTACCCTCTAGCTGTGCATATGTTCTTACATCTGCATGGACCCTCTCTTATGCCTTAGCTGTTTCTGGAGGGTAAAAGTAATAGTAAATGCAGAGGGAAAGAAAAGTTATCTATTGGCTGGTACTAACTGCATCTATATTGGACACTGTCCAGTGAAAGGTTTCTCATATTCTTTGATGATTTTGGGAAATGAGACCATTTATTTAAGTCACATTTCTAAGTTAATGAATAAAGCTTACTGCTGTGGTTTGAATGCGTCCCCCAAAGTTCATGTGCAGGAAACTTAATCCCTAATGCAACAGTGTTGAGAGGGGGGACTTTTAAGAGGTGATTAGATCATGAGAACTCTTCCCTCCTGAATGGATTAATGCCATTATTGTAAGAGTGGGTTCCATAAAAAGAGTAAGCTCAGCCCCTTTCCCTCTCTCTTACCCATGTGATGACTTCTGCCATGTTGTGACACAGCAAGAAGGCCCTCACCAGGTGGGGTCACTTGAACTTGGACTTACCAGCTTCAGAACCATGAGCCAAATAAATTTCTGTTTATTACACATTGCCCAGTCTGTGGCACTCTGTTACAGCAGCACCACATGTACTAAGACACTTACCCTACTTCAAACATCTTTAAAAACATTAGATATTTAAAATAACAACCTTTCTAAGTTCTTTTATAAAAATCTTTCTAACAATACAATTCTCTGCCTTCTAAAGCAGAGGATATTGACTCTGTTTTAAAGTACTGTGACATAGAATGTTGAGTAAATCTAAGGAGATGCTGTTTATGTTAAAGGAGACAATAGAATATTTCCAGCATTATTTGTATCTGTGAAATGTCTGAAAGATACTAAATTCCCATGTAGAGGGATTCATTAGGTACATCTTATTCATATATAAAAGTTAGAATCCATAATGGACAATAGAAGCTCTGCGGTAGAAGAGCGAGGACAGGAAAGTGTTTATGATACACGAAGTACATATAGCATGATCCCATTTTTATAAAAATACATACAAAAATTACTGGAAAGTTAGATAATATTAACTGTGGCTTTCTCTGGATATGATTTAAACAGTTCTTCTTTGTGCTTCTCCATACTTTGAAGATTTCCAACAATGAGAATATATTATTTTAATAATAATAAATAAGCAAAATGTTAAAATGAATCCACCAGCTTGAAACATGACTGAGTCAGCCAAGAGATGCTTGGGCAAGGCACGTTCTCCAACCTGGTGCAGGAAGCAAAGGGGAACTGGAAACCAAGGAGTTAATGAGATGCCAGCCCTGGGCCACAGGAGCAAGAGCTGGTTTCAGAGGCCACTGTGCAACGAGGAGGGTGAGCATCCGGAGGCAGAAATAAGTACACAAAGTTTTAATATTTTAGTGGAGGAAAACTTAAATTATGGAGAATTTGGTCAACTGAGTGATGTCTTCATGTGACAAGAATGTTGCTATTGTATTCTATCGAAGGGACGCTTCTGAGCATCTCAGACAACACTGTGTTCCAGGGAGCTGACTTTGACCACCACTGCTGTAATTGGCTGTTTTCTGAATTTTTGTCATTGTGCCATGTGCTCTCGCCTATTCTTCCTTAATCTTTTGGCCTCATTTTTCACAATCAGGCTCATGGATTCCTCTTGGCATTTCTGAGTCCAAATACCTTTGGGGAATCTTATTTATCCATGCAATTGTCTACCTGCTTGTCCAACTTTCTAAACTTACTGTTATGATAAAGGAAAACTTAGAAGCAGTTCCCAAGTCCCACCAGCCCTGCCACAATCTCGTTCAGCCCAGTGTTTGCAATGGGAGCATCTCATTCATCACTGTCAGCATCTTTCACCGCCACCTTTGACCACTGCTCGCCACATGGGCAGGCTGAGAGACAAAATTTTTCTCTACTGAAAATGCTGTATTTTCTCCCTGAGGAGGAAATAACCACTGGAGTTATATCCTGCAGCTTTGCTTGTGACATGTGAACTTTCTAGAGAAGGTAAGCTTAAGAAAACCAAGATTTTGAGTGAAAGTTATACAAGCTTTTAGAAATACGTTCATAGTCACTAAAATAAAATGACACTATAGATTAATTTTTACTGAGAGTGTCCTTAGCACCGAGCTCCATGTAGTCTGCAGATGATCCTGTGTAACCTCACAGGACTCACTGAGGGCAGGGCTGTGTGTTCTCTGCTCCACGCATGGAGATGTGAAGGCAGGGACAGTGAAAAACCCACCGAAACTCACTCAGCTAGTAAACAGTGGATCAAGATTGGAACCAGGATGTATGTCGTCAAAACCACACTCGAATTTCACACGTACCACTGCTAAATAACAAGGCCCAGGTGACATAAAACACGGGCTAAATAAGCAGCCCTGTGTGTGGCACC